>CAUYQG010088115.1:0-64562 GCA_963574415.1 Tarsius wallacei | reverse complement strand
CCAAATAAAAAAGAAATCAGGCTTTATAAAAAATAAAACTTGTGTGTCGAAGTATACTATAAAGAAAGTGAAAAGACAACACGCAAAATGGAAGAAACTATTTGCAAACTATATGTTTAATAAGGAACTTCAATTCGGAGTTAATATTTATATACAGTGTGAAGCAGAGGCACACATTCATTGTTTTGCCTGGAATATCTGGTTGTCGCAGCACCATTTATTGAAGATTATTCTTTCCCCATTGAATTTTCTTGCCACCTTCGTCAAACATCAATTAACCATAAATGTAAATACTTGTTTATTTTTTGACTCTCAGTTCTATTCCATTGAGTTATTTTGCTATCCATATGCCAGTATGTAGTAACTTCTTATAATTTTATGTTGTCTCAGCATCTATTTTGAAAACAAGTTTAACTTTCTTATATCAGAAGCAGGGCTCTGTCATTCTTGACACAATTTCTAGTTCTATGCCACACCCAAATGGCTCAAGTCAGTGGCCAGAGATAAGAGCTTAGAAGAATCTCTTCTGTCTAGCAAAAGAATGGGCCCCTTGCTTTCCTGCCACTTCCTTTAAATGTATTATTCAAACATTTACCCACGAACTTAAAATAACCCACAACCTATTCCCTTATACAGCTGACACTTGAACATTGTGGGAATGGGGTGCTGACGTCCCACACAGTGGAAAATTTGCAAGTAAGTTTTGACTTCCCCAAAACTAAACAAGTAATATCCAACTATTGACTGACAGCCTTGCTGATAACATAAACATTAGTTTAACACATATTTTGTATGTTATATATTAGATACTGTATTCTTTCAAAGTAAGCTAGAGAAAAGAATATGTTATTTAAAAAATAAGAAGGAGGAAATATATTTACTAATCATTAAATGGTAGTGGATCATCCTAAAGGTCTTTGTCCTTGTCATCTTCACACTGAGTAGGCTGAGGAGGAAGAAAAAGAGGGATTGATCTTGCTGTCCCAGGGGTGGCAGAGGTAGAAGAAAATACATATATAACCAGGCCAGCACAGTTTAAATCCTTGTTGTTCGAGGTTCAACTACATATACTGCTAGTTACCGTGCTCGCTTTCTTTCTACCTGACTCTGTATTCCTGCTTCATCTGACCCAGGAACATAGCACTGCTCACTCACTCAGGACGCCCTCCCTGCACAGTATCTGTCAGTAAAAATATTTAAACTTGCTTCCTATTATGATGGTGTATTGAATTTGCACTTTCCATCTGAAGAACCAGGGACTGCCACAGGCCAAGTTTTCCCCAGCATATCAGGGAGAGCACAAGGTTGGGCTCCCAGCTCCAGGGTGATGGCCAGGCAGGTATAAACTAGACACAGGTCAGACATGAGCCACAAGGGTGTCTGCTAACATAAACAAGTTGTCCATGTTAGGAAACCCTGGTTGCATGTTGGACAAGTAGGCATTAACTCATTGATCAAGTCAAAGAAGTATTCTATGAAAGGCATACTGTGAACCTTCACGCCCAGCTTCCTTCATTTCCAGTTTGGGCAGGGCTACTAACTGCTCTGGTACGGAGACTGCAATTTAGCTGGGGGCTCTCAAAACACAGTACCATACTGTTTTAGTTACTAGAAATTTGTAGTAAGTTTTAAAATCAGAATATGTGAGTATTCCAACTTTGTTCTTACTTCTCAAGATTATTTTGGCTAGTAAGGGTCCCTTACATTTCCATATGAATTTTTTTCCATTTCTGCAAAAGGTGAAAGTTTGTTAAGGATTGCATTTAATCTGTATATTTTTTAGCGGTCATATTGCCATGTTAAGTTTTATTTTATTATTTTATTTTATTTTAGAGTCACTGGGTACACGTGAGGATTTACTATATTAGTAAACTGCGTGCAGGTGAGGTTAGGGCTTCTAGCAAGTCCTCTGTCCCCTTGGTAGTGGACCTGGTACCTAGTGTGTGGTTATGTGCCCCTTATCCCTCCTCCTTCCCTCCTGCTTTAGCAGTGTCCAGCGTCTGTTGTTCCCACCTTTGTGCTCATGTGACTAAGTGACAAGAGCCAGCTGATGAGCAAAAATATGAGGTATTCAGGGGTTTTTTGTTTGTTTGTTTCTGTGATAGTTCAC
Source organism: Tarsius wallacei (assembly GCA_963574415.1). Lineage (NCBI taxonomy): Eukaryota > Metazoa > Chordata > Mammalia > Primates > Tarsiidae > Tarsius > Tarsius wallacei. Next base: position 62,452 of record CAUYQG010088115.1, on the reverse strand, counting down.
TTAGAAAGATGGTCTTCAGTTGCATCCATGTTGCTGCAAAGGGCATAATTTTGTTCTTCTTTATGGCCGCATAAAATTCCATCCTGCATATGTACCACTTTTTGTTTGAGAAAGAAAAGTGTATTTAAAAGTAAATTAGAGAAAGAAAGAGAAGAGAGAGAGAAGATTCACCTCCCCAAGGTGGGGGAGGAGGCCAAAGCCAGAGGGCGACAGCCATAGCTCAAAGAGGGCAAGGCCACACTGTACCACATTTTCTTTATCCAGTTCACTTTCAGTGGGCATCAGGGTTGGTTCCATGTCTGTGCTATTGTGAATTGATACAGGGGGTACTGGCATCTTAACCATATTGAATAGTCCAATCCGTGAACACAGGCTATCTTTCCATTTATTTAGGTCTTATTTTTTATTTTATTATTTTAACTGACACGTGACAATTGTACATATTTATGGGGCAAAATTTGACGGTTTGATACATATACATGTTATACAATGATCAAGTCGGGGTATTTAGCATGACCACTGCTTCATGTATTTATTATCTTTTTGTGCTGAGAACATCCAAAACCCTATCTTCTAGCTATTTTGTAATACTCCACACCATTCTGCTAACTTCTCACCTTATACAAAAACAAACTCAAATGAATTAGTGACTTAAACGCAAAATTGAAACTATAACACTACTAGAAAGAAGCATAAGGAAAATGTCTTACAACATTGGGCTGGGTAAGGATTTTTAGAAATAAGATTTCAAAAGCACAGGCAACAAAAGCAAAAATAGACGAATGGAATGAAATCAAACTAAACAGCTTCTACACAGCAAAGAAAACAATGAACAGGGTGAAGAGACAACTTACAGAATGGGAGTAAATATTTACAATCATGCCTCTGATAACAAGTTAATATGTAAAATACATAAGGAGCTTAAACAAGTCAATAGTAAGAAAACAAGTAATCCAATTTTTAAAAATAAGCAAAACCCTGAATAGACATTTCTCCAAAGAAGACACACAAATGGCCAAGAGGCACGTGAAAAAATGCTCAACATCACTATTAAGGTCTTCTTAAATTTCTTTAAACAATGTTTTGCAATTTTCAGTGTGTAAGTCTTACATTTTATTAATATAATTTATTCTTAGGTATTTTATTCATGTTTCTATTATACATGAAATAGTTTTCTTAATTTAATATTCGGATTGTTCATTGCTAGTGTTCATTGCTAATTTTTGTACACTGTTCTTATATGTTGCAGCTTTACTAAACTTGTTGATTGGTTCTCAACGGTTTTGTGTGTATTCTTTAAAATTTTCTGTATAAGACCATGTCACCTGCAAATAGAGATATTTTACTTTTTATTTTTCAAGTTTCATGCTATTTATTTATCCTGTCTCTCTGCCTTGGCTCTATTCATATTTTCTATATCTTCTTGAGTTGGTTTTGGTTGCTCGCATCTTTCTAGGAATTTCTCCATTTCACTAGACTATCGAATTTTTGACATACACTGCCAACATCTGCATGAAGGATTTACCCTTTATCATTATAAAATGCCTTTCTTTATCTTTAGTAACAATTTTTGTGTTAATGTCTATTATATCTGATATTATTATAACCATCCCAACTCCCTCTTTTTAATCATTTGCATGGTATATTTGTTTTTTCTTTTATTTTTATCCTATTTGTGTTTTTTAAATAAAGTGAATATTTTGTATACTTGATATAGTTGGATTGCACTTTTTACTTACTAAACAAATCTCTTAATTGTGGCATTTAATCAATTTACATTTAATGTAACTGCAGATAAAAAGATACTTATGTCAATTTACTACTTTATATATTTGTACTACTATATATTTACTACTATGTATTTTTGGTTCTCAATGTTATCTATTACTGGAGAAAATTTGTGGTAAGTAGATATTTTTAGTGTACCATTTTAATTCCCTTGTTACTTTTCTTACTATGTATTTTTCAGTTATTGTCTTAAGGTTTGCATGAGTGTTAAAAATAACACCATAGTTTATAATAATCTTGTTCAGATTAATACCAATTTAGCTTCAATAGTATGCAAAAGCTTAACATCTATATATCTCCAAACCCCCATCTCATGCTGTTATCGTCACAAGTTACTCTTTATACATTATGTGCTCATCAACATAAATTTACAATGATTACTGTATGTAGTTGTCTTTGTAAATAAAAAATAAGCGGTGCAGGTAAAAAAAAATCATTTATACTGTGTTTTATATTTACCTATGCAGTCACCTTTACTGCTTCTATTTTTTCCACGTGGATTTGAGTTACTACTCTCCAGTGTCCTTCTATGTAAACTTGAAGGATTCCCTTTAGCATTTATTGTAGGGCAGATCTCTTAGCAACGAGCTTTTCTCAGGATTTGTTTATCTTGGAATGTCTTAATTTCTCCTTCATTTTTGAAGGATAGTTTCCCCAGAAATGAAATTTTTGGTTGAAAATTTCTTTTTTTCTTTTAGTATCTTGCATATGTCATCTCACCATTTTCTAACATGTTCGTTGATGAGACATTGGCTGCTAATTTTACTGAGGATCCCTTCAGTGTGATGATTTGCTTCTCTTGCCGTTTTCAAAATTCCTTGTCTTTCAACTATTTGGTTATGATGTGTCTTGGTGTGGATCTCTTTGAGCTTATCTTACATGTAGTTCATTGAGCTTCTTGGATATTCAGATTAATATATTTTATAACATTTGGTAATTTTCAGCCATTAATTTTTTCCAATATTCCTTTTGCCACTTTGTCTTTTTTCTCTGGAACTTTAATCATGCCTATGTTGGTACACTTGATGGTGTCTCTCAGGTCTCTGAGGGCCTGCTAATTTTTCTTCATTCATTTTATTTTGTTTCTAAAACTAGATAATGTCAATTGTTGGAACTTTACAAAGTCCTTATAGACATGGCATTCCCCAGCCTTTCCTCTAAAGTTTTTTGGTTAATCTATTGTTTGCCCTGACTGTTATCCATTGCCTCAAGCAGCGGAGACTAAAACTTTTACCTGTAAATGTTTTTGACAAATGCCCCCAGGAAAGCAACATGAGCAGAGGGTGGGTTCTGAGTCAGATGAAATGAAGAGAAAGGTTCTGACTGAATCTTCCAGAGAACCACCAGACAGATAAAATTATGACAGTTCTTTACAAATGAAATCTTCTCTGCTCTCTCCAGAACCAGGAATGTGGGCTGTTATTTTCAAGGATAACTCTGAGATGACTAGTGAGGAATAGGACTAGGATAAATGAAATACCATAAAACTTGATGTTCTTACTGAGACTCAGCTGTGCATTTTTTAAATAAGTTCCCTCATGGATTTCTGCAAGCCTTGGTTAACATTTCAAGTTATTAAAAAGTTGATTCTGATCATTTTTGCCATTTTTTAATTGAATTTTTGGAAGGGCAGATATTTGGAGTTCCTTATTCTGACATTTCACTGAGTTCACCTTTTGTACCATTTCTGAACACTTTCTGTGCTACAGGCACAGAACTATCTGTCTTTATAAAGATCTCATCTCATCTTTGTAATAGCCCTTTAATATGGAGATTATTCTGTTTCAACAGATGAGGAATGCTCTAAAATGGAATTATAATGATGGTTGTGCAATTCAGTAAGCTTACTAAAAATCATTGAATTGTACACTAAAAAAATACACAAGGCAACTGAGGCTCAGAGAAATAAGATTACACTTGGAAGTAGCAGAAACATAATCTAAATCCAGGTCTGCCTACATTTTAAAAAATTACGTATTTTCTCTACATCAGGTGGTCTCCTATGGTGGGATTAAGTTGAAAACTTGATAAATTAGAATAAAGAAGATTTAGGAGGGCTGTTCCCAGTTGAAGCTGGAAGTGAGTACCACAGATGTGTCCACATTCCCACAGGAAATAAGCTCTCCCACAGGTTTTGTTCAAGTTATTATCAGATGTAATGTCAAGTGGCCAATGCATAAGTAAGGTGCAGCTGAACTAAGGTGCTCTGTGTTCTTTCTATGTCGTCATTTTCCTGGCTTGCCAGGGACAGGGATTTTTTTTTAATAAAACTGATATCTGTCTCCATGGTGCTCTCTTTGGGGCCAGGCATAACATCTCTGGCTTTGCAGAGGAAGATCTTGAAGGGCTTAGAAGATTTGATGAAGGTAGTACTTCCTCAGAAAGCCCTTCCTGACTTTCAGACCAGGACAAACCCCTTATTTATAAGCAGTTGAGAGTCTATGGACCTTACATTTGGAGCACCTATCATCATTGTAATTTGACATTTAATACTATGACTACTGATTGTCTCCCCCACAAGACCGCAAGCTCCTTTGGGGTAGAAACTTCGACCCTCTTTTCACTTGGGTGCCAGTGCCTGACACATAGAAGGGATTCAACAAATATTTGTGAATGAATGAACACAGGAATGAATTAACAGGCAACTCAACTTCCTTCTTTGCTACAGGTTGACCTTAAAATTAATCTCCATTTAGAGGCTAAGTATTAAAAATATAGAGCATTGGTAAAAATGAGTAAGATACAATACAGTAGGAAGAAACACAGAAAAAACTATCAAACCATTCTTCTAGGAGCAGATCCAGGTTTTGTTGTGACTAAACCTTACAGAATTTGAAGGAAACCTCTTTTTAAAAAAAATTCTGCTTGAATACAGAATTCTTAGGACCCCCCTTCCCCGCATAGACACAGGCACAAGCTGTCAAGGCCCTTTATAGTCTGGGCAAAAGCAGCTGTGAGATTCTGCCAAGAAACCCATGCCAAGTCCTCAAATGAGCCATACCTGGAGTCTAGACCCTGGCTGTGGGTTTGCCTAGCAGAGAAGAAGCATGTGACCTCCAGCAGCCATGGAAAGGGTGTGTTGCTATTCCTTCAACAAGATCCCAGGCAACTGACGATGCCCCCATCCTTCCCGTCAAGTTCTCTGGATTGGAACTTGGAAGTACCATAGATAGCCTACATTAGCTGTAACTGAGTACCTTACTAGGTACATAAGTAATCTATTTGCAGTTGAAGTTTGGGCCTCCAACTGCTCCTCACTTCTTCTGGTTTAGGACCAGGTACCCTGTATGTTGTTGCATGCCCCTCCCCAAAAGTGTTTTCCTTCTTCTCTCTCTCTCCCATGTCTCCTTTTTGACCAGATGCTCCTTTGCATTGTGTTCACTTATCTAATTATGTGCTTGCTTAGAATTTCTGGAGGCTAATCTTGAAGCAAACCAGATGGCAGTGGGATTCTCCTCTACCTGGAGATTACCTCAAGGTTGTGTTTAATCTACAACTCCAAGATAGCACCAGCCTAGACAGCAAATGGGGCAATAACTCAAGATAGTCATCGGAACAAATCACATAGATCAACACCAGTTGTCACTCTCACATGCTCCCGGTATCCGGTTTCCCTTTTCAAACCCCTACACATAGCCTAAAAGTTGCAATGATCTGTTTGAGGCATAAGCATGGCAATTTCCTCATCTTCTGACCTTTGGGATAAGTCGCTTTTCTTCTACCACCTCTTGTCTCTTGAGTTTGACTTTGGGTGATGAGTGGCCAAACTTGAAGCCAGTTACTTGATTAGCCAATGTTGGGTGCTCAGGAGAGTCTTCTGGTTTCTAGATTCCTAGAGGCACAGAGAAGAGGAAACAGACCTACCTTTTGAAGAGAAAAAGAGAGACATGGGTTGAAAAGGCATGATGGAAAAACTAGAGGGCTCCTTGAGAACAGGAAGTTCACTAGAAACACCATCTCTGGCTATGCTAGCACAGAATAAGTACTCAGATAATATCTGTGGCATCAAGGAGCCACTCTTCAGCCCTGTTCCAATCCAGCCCTCCAGTCTAACAGGAGACCACTGAATTGCCCAGGGTCTGCTTAGTAATCACCAATGTTTCCTACCCTCTCAAACCAAAGCTGCATCTCTCTGGTTTAAGTGAGCCACAGAATACATAGGCCATCTGATATTACTTGAAAGTAGTACCCTTTGCAGCAATTGTGCCATCAATCCAATGGACATGCCTCCCTCTGTGAACAGCGAGGTCATAGACAAATAAATGGCCAGTGTACATCATGAATTCCTCTGTGACAGGGCAGCCCGGAGAAAGGAATGGAGTTCAGCACATTAGTATAAAATAAAAATGGATGGTATCTATTCTGCAGCAATCTGAATTTCAGCTGCTCTGACATCTAAAAATGCCTTGCCGATCCCTTCAATGTCAACTATCTTAGCGCTCGGGCTATTTGTCGGGGCTTTTTAGTGGGACTATAAGCCTAAAAGGACATGCTTCCAAAAGAATTCCCACACTTTTCACTAACAGCAAGGCGACCAGATCTCCCGATTTCTGCAATGCAGAGCCTGCCTACAGACCAGCCTTATCACCCACAGGAAGGGAAAAGAAGCACCAGGGCAACACACACAAACAGGAATGAAGTATCCAATTGCCAAGTCTTGAACTTGCCCCCCATTTGTACTTTCTCCATTTATGTAACAAATATTTGCTGTACCCACAGTGGCAGGAAACCCTGTGCTCTCTGCAGGAGGAGGCCACGTCTTGTTTTTTTCTATAAAGGACCACGAATACAGAATGGAACAAGGTATATCTCTGGCCCTCAAGGAGATCACAAGATAGCAAGGAAACAACTAACCTGATTAAAAATCATCGTGACCAGTGTGATGATAGAGGTGGGCACATAGAGAAAGCATCTAGTTTCAGGGGATTGTGGGAGGCTTCTTGGGTGAAGCGGTATCTAAGGTGATATTACAGAAATGAATAGCACTAAGCCTGATGAAAAAGGAAGGCTGATGCATGCTGTTCTGTCAGGCCAACCCCATGGCTGGAGTGACCCCAAAGCAGTGGCAATGGAGCTCCCACAAAGAATTACCCCAAATCATCTTGAAATAGGGCCAGGTAGGATCCCAAAGAAAGAAGCACTAAATGCCAGGATGATCAGTCCAAAGCATTTATTAGAGGAACTTACATATGGAATGTTGCAGCAGTCCTTGTAATGGAAAGCAAGAGAAACAAGATGTAGAACATAGGTAGAACTATGTTCCTCTAATAAATGCTTTGGACTGATCAGGCTATGGAGTTTTTACAAGGCTTAAAGGAATCTGGCTCAGGGAGAGGGACTAGTTTCTATTGCATAGCAACGTGTTTGATATTTTAGTGTTTTAGACACAGTCTAAATATGTTTTTCAGTGTCTGGGAATATTCCAGGCCCCAGCTTGGGTTCAAATCTGTGAGAAGAAACAGGCAGCTGGCTAGGTCACAGAGTGGTCAAGGCACTCTGTGTTCCTTCATCAGGACAAGAGAAAAAATGAGGTACTCTACACAAGCAAAGGGAAGTACATGGCCAAAGACTTGGAAATAATTAAGAACAGGACATGTTATGGGACCCTAAGAAAGCTTAGTTTGTTTGAAGAGCTAAGTTTAGTCTAGCCAATGGGGAAGAAGCAAGAGATGAGGCTAGAGAACAAACTGGAGCTTGATCTTGAGAAGTTTTTTAAAGTTTGAATTATCATTGCAGCAAAGGAAAGCTATTGAGATGTTTCAATCAGGGAAGGTAGCTGGTTAGATTCCAGAAATACTTCTCTGTCTGCAGAGTGGAGGATTGAAGGAGGACAGACTGTGCCCCTATGAAAGATGGTTGAAATAGTCCAGGCAAGAGAGGATGGTGGTGACAGTGGAAGTGGAGACAAGTAGACATACTGAAGAGATGTTTTAGGAGAAACAGAGCTGGCATCTGTCAGGGCTTAAGTGAGAGACTAAGTCACAATGTCTAGGGAAGAAAGCAAATTTAGATATAAGTTAAAAGATCGCTGTTACCAAGAGGCCAAGGAGGCAAAAGCCAGCAGCAGGAACCCCAGAAACAGGCCATCTTTGTGCCAGGGAAGCTATAGGTAACCACTGAGGAGAAGATCTAGCGGACAGGAGCTTAAGGGGGTCAATAACAGTGTCCTCAAGAAATAGCTCCTGTGGCTAAGGAACAGAACCTAATCCAAAATTTCACCACTCTGCTCCCATTCTGTCTGTTCCAGCTGAGATAATCTCAGGGACAGAGCAAGCCAGGGTCCAAAGTTGATGCACATCAGTAGCTTCAGTTGGAAGACACAAAAGCAAAGCAATATTTTATCACTGTGTGGGGTAGAGATGCTGACAGGGCTCAGTTGGGAGATTCTGCTCCTCATGGCATCAGCTGGGCTCACTCAGTGGTTTCAGCTGACACATGGGCCAGTCCACAAGATTTAGGATGGTTTCAACCACATGTCTGTGCCTTGACAAAAATGGTTGGAAATTTCACACTCCAATGGGATTAGTAAACAGAATGTCTACACATGGCTACAGGGTAGTCACACTTCATACATGACAGCTCAGCACTCTCAGAGAGGTGTCTAAAGAATTAGGAAATTGGCACAGCGTCACTGCATTGTATTTTACTGGTCAAAGATCCTGTTTAGAATCAACAGGAGGGGTTGTAGACGCTTCTTGACGGAAGGAATGTCAACAACTTGCATCCATCTTTAATTCACCATGAGACTTGACAAAAGATAAGTGAAAGGGTTAACACAGTGCCTGGCATGTAATAAGCACACAATAAACTAATAGTTGTTATTTTTGTGTAGCTAATGGCAAGGTACAAGTGAAGAAAACCATGAGTTGGAAGATCTCTCCATAGTTCTCAAGGTATTATGGCTCTTCATGAGTTGATACCATCAAATCCAGTGTCATATTCTGCTCTCAATTCCATGGGCAGCTTGACAATTACATTTTCTTTCTCTATGTTTTTACTGAGATTCTCTACTAAATAAGAAATAAGGTATTGTAGAGAATGGGTACCATGTGCAAAAATGGAAATCTGTGTGTCGGTGTGTCATCAAAAATCAGTGGGCAGGAGGGAAATAGATGAAAAGCAAGCTGAAGCATGTCATGGTAGAGGATTTAGGCTCCTGAAAGCCCCTGATCCACAGATCTGCCATTGCCTTTGGTCACAGGATTTAATGCCAGACCCAAAGAGATGTCTTGAGACTTGGAGGCCTTCCGGTGTCAGAAAGGGTCATGTGCCACACAGTGTAGGGGCCCTCCTGAAACAATCATCTTCCTACCCAAATGACTTTTTGAAAATCCCAACTCAATTGAAAAAGAAAAAGCTGTCAACCCTGATATATTAGGAAGACAATTCAAGCAGCTGCTATTTGTATTTTATTTTTAGACATCTTTATTTTTTTCCTTCAGACTGATCACAATTTCTATAATATTATTCCTTCTTCTAGGTCAAACAACATCTGTTATATAAAAAAGGAAAATAAACTAATTCACATTGTCAAGTTTACAACTTCCATTTTTTATTGTACTGCAGCATCATGCAGTTATTTTATTTCTCCTCAGAAGAAGCCGTTATGGTCGATAGTGTCAATCGACCATGGATTAAGGGGTCCCCAAGCAGATTGTGGCACATTGTTGAGGCTTTTAGTGTCAATAATCCTTGAGTAGCTTATTATATGATAAACTACAGTAGCTCCAAATGAGAAGTTCCTGTTTGTTATTAAAATGGAACTCTGATTATGCCAAGGAGCACCTTCAGAAAGTTCCATCTAAACACATTTGTGTTTCTTCCTGTCTTAGAACCTCTGTTAAATAAGAAATGTAGGTGAAGTCACTTTTGCAGCTTGGCCCTAATGATGAGGAAGGGATGCTATTAAAAGAAGTGAATGAGCAAGTTTTCAACTAATGAGCAGGTTACTATAGCTAAAAATTACCGAAAAATCAACCCCTGGCTTCCTTTCAGTTTGGTGCACATGCCGTTTGTTTCTTCTGTATGGAAGTCTGTTCCCCCACCCCTCCTTCTCTAGTTAATGCCAACACATCCTTCAGATCTGAACTCAATCATCATTGCCATCTTTAGTCCCCATCCCCAACAGAATAGGTGAAGTCTTCTTTGCGTTCTGGCCACATTGTGTACATTTCTGTCTTAGCACTTCCCATAGCTGCAATTTTGTTTACCTTTGTGTGATCATTTGCCTAATATGTATCTTTCCCACCAAACTGGAATTTCTGAGTTTAGAGACCATGTCTGACTTGCTCATCACTATATCCCTAGCACCAAGTATAGTACATAGAATATAGTGGACATCCAATAATTATTTGATGAATCATCAAGCTAGCTCTGTTCCTGTATTGGTCAGGACAGCTAGCTCTAGCTGCTGTGACATACAACCCAAAAATCTCACAATACAGATTTATTTCTCAGCCACATCAAAATCTAATGTGGATTTGGCAGTTCTCAGTGGTGGCTATTTTCCACATGATGGCTCAGAGATCCAGGTTTCTTCCATCTAGAGATGCTGCAGTCTTCAACATACAGTGGGGCCCCCAAATCTACAGGGCTTATATCCATAGATTCAACGAACCACCGAAAAAAAATATTAATTAAAAAAATACAGTAAGTCCCCTACATACAAACATTCAATTTGTGAACTTTCAAAGATGTGAATGTGTATTCGCATGTCCAAACATGTAAGTTAGTTCATATATCTGGCATACATTATCATGTGTGTGCATCCTCTACAATGGTTGATTTTTTTTTTACTTTACTGTACAGTACTGTATAGAGTACTTTTCAAGGTACTGTACTTAAAATAAAAGTTTTTTTAATTTTTTGTGTTTGTTTTAATGCATCACTCATGTAAAAAGTATTATAAACTTATTAAAGTACAGTACTATGTAGCTGATTTTGTTAGTTGGGTACCTAGGTTAGCTTTGCTGGAGTTATGAACAAATAGGACTTATGAATGTACTCTTAGAACAGAACTTGTTCATATGTAGGAGACTTACTATAAACAATAATAATACAACAGTTAAATATACAACTAAAAGAAAACAATACAGTATAACAACTATTTACATGGCATTTACATTATATTAAGCATTAAATAACGTAGAGATGATTGGAAGTATATGAGAGGGTATGAGTATATGTTATATGCAAATACTATGCCACTTTATATCAGGAACTTAAGTATCAGCAGATTTTGGTATCTGCAGGGGTCCTGGAACCAATCTCCATGGATACTAAGGGATGACTGTATAGCCTCCATGGTCTCTAAAGAAGAAGAGAGAACATGGACAGTGGTATAACAGATTGTATAGCCAAGCCTAGAAATGATGCAACATCAATTTTGCCCACAATTCATTGGACAGAACCCAGTCACATGCCCCAATGTAACCACAGGGAGGCTGAGAAATGTAGCTTTTCTGTGTGCCCAGGAAGAGAAAACATGATTGGCAAATATTCGGTCCAACTTTGCCACATACTCTGCCACAACTTTTCATCTCCTGCAGCCATGGCTATCAACAAGAAATTAACAAACCCCAAAACATTCGACTCCCTCCCTCTTCCTACCCTCATACCCTGTCTTTGCTATTGCTGACTCCAGTAGATCTAGAGCTCCTAGCCTCAAACGATCCTCCTGACTCAGTCATCCAAATTGTTGGGATTACAGGCATAAGCCACCATGCCAGGCCCTGATCCCAGTTTGAGTTGAAGGCTTTAAATCAGTGGTGTCCCAAGAAACAAGTGAATACCTAGAGAACTGAAGAACATAAACAACTCAAGTCAGATTCCCCGATCAAAATCCTCTAATAGCTTTTCATTGCCTATCACAGGTTTATAAGGTTTACCATGATTTAGTTTTTAATACCTTTCCAGAAACAAGCAGGATATTTGTTTAAGGTGACTTGCTTTATATTAAATATTCATGTGAAATTTTGCATTCTACTCCAAAATATACTTATGGGTGTTTAAATTTAAACTGTTTCTCTAGAAATTTCTAAATAAAGTAATCGTTCCAGGAAGATGCCCTGCCTTTATTCAGGTTTTAGAATGCTGCTTGGCATGAGTGCAAAGGTTTGAGCAGCACAGCCCTGCAAGTCCTGAAAAGAGTGTGTTAAACTGACTCTACTAGAAACAGCCTAGCAGAGATGGCCCTTACTGCCTAGGACCCTGTCTTAGTTTTCTAGGGCTACTGAAGTAAAGTACCCCACATTGGGGGACTTAAACTATAGAAATGTATAGTCTTCCAGTTCCTGAGACTAGAAGTATGAGATCAAGACATGGGCAAGGTTGGTTCCTCCTTCTGAGGACACTTTCCTTGGCTTACAAATGGCCACTTTCTCCCTGTATCTCTTCACATCACCTTCTCCCTATGTGGGTCCTATTCTTCTCTTCTTATAAGAATGCCAGTTAGATTGGATTTGGGCCTACCCATACGACCTCATTTTATGTCATTAAAGGGCCTTTCTCTAAATACTGTCACAATTTGAGATACAAAGGGTCAGGACTTCCACATATGAATTAGGGGGCAGGGGGACACCATTCAGTCCCTAACAGACCCCCACAGTAATCTGCAGAACAGGGACAGCCACAACACTGCTAAAAGAAGAAAAATTCCCCACTGAATTCATTGCAAGAAACAAATGCCTCTTCTCTAAACACACATACACATCTGCCCGTGCTTTGGAAGATTTCAATTCAAAGCATTTTGATTTAGGGAATGTTTGCATCTTTCTACTGGTTGTAGAGGAGTTTTGTGCTTTGTGGCATCGTTTTGTAGTGGTTTTGTCATGGCTGCTGCACATCTCAAGCAATAAAAGGGATTTGAATTGCAATAATTTGCCTCCTCTCTGTCATTCACAGTGCCCTGACTTGGTTGTCAAGTTTTTGAGGAAAATCACAATTATATACACACTTTCTGTGCCTATACCTGCCACCCTTTTATTTGTTTTCTGATAAATATGCCCTTTCCCTAGAATTCTACTCAAATGCCAGACTGTGATCGATTCCAGTGCCTGTCTTGTCCCTGTGTTATATGACAGCCCTGCCTGCATAAGAGGCCCTGCCTCTTTGGAGAGATGTGCACAGAACTCAGTCTCCTCACTCCTTCCCCAGCCAGCACTCAGCAGCTGCTGAGCAGAAATAGGTTTGGGGAATGCCAATGTGACAATTACACAGGTACCTGGGAGGGCCCGAAGCTCTGGTCTCGGCTGCATGATGGCTTCAGGGAAATTAAGTGCAAGCTGTTTAGAGAATATTTCTCCTTAGGACATCACGAAATCCCAGAGGTGGGGGTGCGTGGACAGTGCCTGTCTGTTACTCTCCCCCTCCCCCCAAGCTCCAGAAAGAAGAAAGAAAAAGCTGCAGCTTAGTATTTGATATTTAGAATTAATTAGAGCCCCAAATCCCACACCAGCCAGCAGGTTTCTTAATGAGGCCAATGTATTCATCTTCTTCAGGGATCATTACGGCGCCTCACGATGCCCCATGGGTTTCAAAGCACTCCTGCACGCTGCTGCCTCATCCGGGCCCCACAATCACCTTGGTAGGTGGTCAAGACAGAAGCCATTCTCTCCACTTCCTAGATGAGTTTTCAGGAAGGTTGAGTTACTTTCTCAAGGTCACACAACTGATAAGCAGTAGAACTGGATTTGAACTCAGCTGGTCCCATGCAGGTAACCACTGGTATTCTACACTCCCCAGAAGAAGCATGACTGCTTCGTGGCAGAGTTACTCAGTTAGGGAGGCAGGAGAAAATATTGGAGGCTCAGTTAAATTTGAATTTCAGATGAACAAAGAATACATTTTTAGTATAAGTGTGTCCAATAGTTATGCTGATCCCAGATATTGCACAGTACATACTTAAATGTACTAAACATTTATTTGATGTTAATCTGAAATTCAAATTTAACTGGATATCCTGTTTTATATTTACTAAATCAGTCAATTCCATACTCAATACTATCTTAACAAGGCTGGCCAACTACCTGACTGGCCCTCTGACTAGCTCTACTCCAACTGTCCCCATGTCTGTCTAATACCACCTTTCACTGATCCAGGTTTGAATCCTACCAACCACACCTCCTCCTGCCTCCTGATTTAACCCCATCAAATCTGTCACCAAGCCCCAGAGAGTCAGCATCAGCTTTGGTTCTCTCTTCTGGCCCTTCCTCACCACTACCCTGATCCAGGGCCTATTATCTCTCACCTAGATCATGATCAAAGTTATTCTAGTTGCTTCATTTGACAGGTTAATGACTGACAGTTTCTGACCAAAACACAGGACACTCTCCAGTTCTAAACCCTCTAAAGGCTTCCTATGCTCCTTAGTGTGGCATTCAAAGCTTTCTTATCAAGGTTCAACTTGACATTGCCACCTCCAACCCACCTGCCTCCGTCATAGTTGAGTGTGGATTATAAGCCTGAGCCACACTGAGAACCCCAGTTTCCCACAATATACTTTCGCTTGCTTCTGTCACTTCGTTGGCCTTGAATCCCACCTCCCTTGCCACCCCCAAGTGCTATTTGTCTACTACTGCCTCCGGGAATATTTTATGCTTTCCCTTCCCACAGCTACAGGTGACTCTGCCTCTGGCTCAACCCTCACATCATGTGCTAATCCTTTTTGAGACTTGCCATGTTATGTTTCAGTTCTTGGTATTTTGGCTCACAGCTTCTCTCTCACACTGCTTTACATTTCTAGGGAACAAGAGCTATTTTGTGTGTTTTGTTTCTCCTTTAAATGGCTTAGCCCCGTTTCTGGCACATGATAGATATTTCATAGAAATGCTTGTGTATAAGTGAATAGCTTGAGCCCAGAAACATTCTATACTCTATGACACTCACTTTATACCTACATTGGTCCAAGCCATGGGGAGAGAGCAACGACTAAGATCTGGTCTTCTCCTCAAGACACACCATAAAGGTAGAGCAACCTGTAACTGGAGTGAAACTGGGCCACCCTGAAGCCAATCTCAACTCAGTGTTTCCGCAAAAGCATCTCACACCCAACCCCATGATGCTTGGAGGAATAAGGCAAGGCTTTACTAAATAACCCTTGAGAAGGTTAGAGAGGATAAGGATGGGTGAGAAGGAAAATATATCCTACAACATGCAGTAAAATATCCTCAAAGTCCTCTTTTCACCTCTCTGTCCCAAACCCACTCTTTGTGGTCCCTACTTATTCCATCTCTTTCTCTTTTTTCTTCCCTAAACTCAAAAAACAGCTCTCATTTGATCTCAATGGTGCTCCATCTTCAATCTGGCCCTCTCCTGGGATTTTGTTTCATTTTGAAGGATTGCTGCACGTTTTCTCATATTAAGCCATTGAGCCCTTCTCTTGGTTTCCATGGCTACATCCCCAGGCAATACCTGCACAACAGCGTCCCTAAAGAGGTCAAAATAAAAAAATAATAATAATCCTTTTTTCCCACCATAAATCGATGAGATACCCTGTGAGGGCCTTCTAGAGGCATAGAAAAAAGCCCCAGAAAGAAAAAAAGGAGAGAGTGGGAAGGAAGTCCTGAGGAGGGGCCAGGAGCCCATGTTGTTCCTCCATCTTTGATGACACTTTTTCTTCCAAGGCCGACTTGAAACTTACAGTAAGTGGTCTCTAAGATAACACTCAATGGTCTCATTTCCAGGTATTAATGCCCTTATATAATTCCCTCCTCTTAGGCTTGGGTTGGACCTAAGTGACTAGCTTGTAACAAAACTAAATATGGCAGGAGTATAGGATGTCACTTCTGATATTAGGTTATTAAAAGAATCCAGCTTCCATTTTGGTCTCTTGCTCTTGCTCTTCCTTGTTTACTCTTGCCTTCTCTCAGATTACTCCTCCTAGGGGAAGCCAGCGGCCATGCCATGATGAAGCCATTTGGAAGGTCAATATGCATGAGCCTGGACCACATCCCCCACAGTCGAGTCTTATGTCTGCAGCTCCAACTTCCATTGTGCCTGCGATTGCATGAGGGACTTTGAGCTAGAGGCCCCCAACTAAGCTGTGCCCAGATTCCTGACCCATACAGACTATGACATAATAATTGTTGGTTGCTTTAAGCCACTAAGTTTTGGAATGATTTTGTTTGTTATGCAGCAAAAGATAACTAATACACAGCTGAAGCCTATATGTGCTTCACTCTGACTCAAGCACACCCGCCCTACTTCATGTCCAAATGTCATCTTATAATGCTGCAGTCAAGATGATAACGCCGGTGGTCCCCAGAGGTAGTCGTGGGCCTTTTATAGCTGTTACAAATCCTGCTTCATGAATCCCAGGCCCGTATGCAAATGTGAAGCTCAACCTTTGATAAGCCATTTGATTTCCCTTTTAGTTAATGAAGTGAAAATACACCATTTTACACTAAGATTAAATTGCTAAAATGTTTCACTCTGGTCCCCAGTTAGTTGTAATTAAAAATAGAAATGGAAGAACAGGAAAAGTCACTGGCTCTCTTCTGGCATGCTGAGGCACGGAGGGAGAAACTGCAGTTCTCTGCAACCTCTGAGTGGAGGTGAAAGGATGAGTGGGGAGAACAGGGTGACAGCACGGACCACCAGTCCCCAAATCGGCAAAGGGTGTGTCTCCCATGGACAACCCCCAGCAACTCAGGAACACCAGGAGAAACGCCGCCCCACAACATGTCTTAACTTGAGACCCACAAATGTTTAGGAGGACATAGGTGAGTTTCGAAGGATCTGGAAATTCCTGACACACAGTAAGAACTCAAATGTGTGAAAAAGTGTGACTGTAGTGAAAAGCGAAAGTGTAAAGGTAAGAGTATGGGTAACAGTGATGTTTAGGTACCTATGTGAGTGAGAGAAAGAAAAAGTAAGGGGTTATATATGTACGTGGGGGGGTTGTGTGTGTGTATACACGTATACATGCATTGATGGGGCCCATGTGTGCGAGAGAAAACGAATGAGGAGTGTATGTGGAAATGTGTGTATGTGTAGGTACTCACATGTGTGAGAGAGGGCATGAGTGAGGGAGTGTGTGAGCCTGTGTGTCTCTGAGTGGGAGTGTCTGTGCTTGAATTGAGATGTATCCATGTACGAATGGGTGTAAAAGTATGAGTGGCGTACATGTATAAATGTGCATGACAGACGTGAGGTAAATGAAGTTCTCAGATTTGGGAATACTTAAAAATCTACTGGGCAGCTTGTTAAGCAGGCAGATCCTCAATTCCCACCCGCCCACCACAAGATTCTGATTCAGTAATCTGGGGAGGGGCCCTGAAATCTGCAGTTTTATGCCTCAGGGGATTCTTAGGCAAGTAGGTCCAGAGGGAAACACTAGTATGCAAATCCAGAGATCCAGAGCAAAAAGGAACTGCAGAAGTCATCACTCCACAGATGAGGAAGCTGGGTCTAAAAGGAAAGTGACATGTCGCAAGTCATACAGCTAATCAGTCATAGAGCCGCAATTCAAATCCTGGCCTCCTGCCCGCCAGCTCAGTACTCATTCAAGCTACAGCAATACTTCTTAAATGGGGGAGACTTGGGGAGAGAATGCAGTTATATGAGGGTTTTTTCAATAAGCCCGGCCATAGTGACCCTTGAGAATCTCTGCCGTAGTAGGCATATGTTTGTGTGTGTTTATTATACACTAGGCAGGTGTTGGGGAGGAAAACAGGTCGTGATACCAGTGATACCGCATCCCTGCTAAGGCTACTGTATTAAATAGCAAAGGCAAAGGACAACACCGATAGATGAGCCCTGTGTAGGGGGAAATAGCTGAAAGTCCAAAATATTCTACCCAGGGATCAGTGAGGATGAGGGAGGCTGATAGCTTGTTGGCAATAATTGGGCTTGTGGAAGACTCTGGCTTGAGAGAAACTGGGCGTAGCCAACAGCATTTCATAGGAAAGACCCTTCAAAGACATGCTTACAAAAGAGCCAAGTGCTATTTTTAATTCAACCCTCATGCCATCTAACAGCCTCTCCCATTACCCTCTACCTCGCCCATTCATCTCAGATGCTGAACATTGTCAGATGCTTTTTAAAAATCTAAGCACACTGTAGGCCCTGAGTTTCCTTTATCTGCCATGACAGCAATGTCTTCAAAGAACTTCCGTAGGTTATTTTAAAATGACCTCCTCTAGCTTGGAGCTTAGTTTCCCAGAGAGCTTTCACTTCAGTGCTGGATATGAGAGGGGGAGGACCAGGGAGGCTGATCCAGCAGCCCTGCTGAGGCAACACAGTAAGCCCCGGCAGAGAACTGTGTGTGGGGCCCATGGAGTTAGTGCTGGTTGTGAGGGGAGGCTCTGCCTCTGTCATGAGCCGAGGTAACTCCCTAACTCCAGGCATCTTCATCCCTGCAGCGGCCTAGCCAAGAGAAAGGTGGAGTCGTCTCACCCCTACCCCCACCAATTCATTCATTATGGCACTGTAGACACACAGGGGCCACTAGCGTGGCTGTAGCTGCCACAAACAATAGCTCAACAAAGAGACTGGCTGGATCACAATCCAATCATCCATTGGCTCTGTGCTCTTTCCTGTGAGGCAGGGAGGTAATAAACAACCAGGAAATACAGAGCTCAGTAGAAGAAAGATGATTAGGGCACCCGAAGTCTCTTTTGTGACTCCATAAATGTTGGCCTCTCCAGGGAAGTCCAAGTTTGCCATCAGCTTTACCACCTGGAGCACAGAACTGCTGATTCTGCCTGGGATTTTCCCATCATTCACTCTATTGCATGTAGGGATTGGCTGAAACCTGATTTCCAGAGCTCTTTGGCTTTCACTGCCCAGTACCATCTTCTGGGGTCTCATGGCCTTTTGCCTGAGTCTAAGACCTGTACTCCTTGTGCCCTCTATATCACTATTGCTGTACTCATTCAGAATATAGATCTGGAAGGCAGGGCCTCGGTGTCCTGCTTACCTCACCCAAGAATCTGCAGAGTATGAGTGTCCAGAAATGTGTATATCCCTGTTGCTGGGTAAAAATTGGATGCTCAGAATCCCCTCCACTGTAGGCTAGAATGTGTATCCCTGTTAGTGGCCATGTACTTGCCCTTTGACAGCGGAACAGTGGGAAAGACAGGAAGCCAACTCTCTAAGTCCCCACATGTCCCAGATACAGGCATGAGACCTCAGTCCTCACAAAAATCCTGTGAATTATCCTCCAACCACAGTTGAAGAAACTGACATCTGGGAATATTTGGTAATTTACTCACATAGCTAGCAAATTGGCAGAACTGGATTAGAACCCAGATTATGATGAGGGTTAAATGAGCTGGTGCAGGCAAAACAGCAGATCACCAGGCAGTGATCCATCAATGAGAATTCCCATCATCTTCCTCTCATGAGGCAGTTCAGTTGTGACGCCATGATAAGGAATTGCCAGTTCTTGGGTCTGGGTTTCTAGGGTAATTGGCTTTCCAAGGTGTCCTTGTCTGAAATACTGGGGAAAGAAGAAAGCAGCAAGAGGAGGGAGTGAAGGTTGCTTCTAAAGCTATTTTCTTTCCTCATCCAGCAGTTCTTAGACAGTTCTCTCTCCAAGAGAGCTGTAGATAGTCCCCCAAACAGTCCACACGACTTGTACACTTCTGGAGAAGGTGACCATAGCTTTAATTCAGGTCCAAGACCCAAAAGAGGCTTTTACAGTAAATCCCTCAGGAGGGCACCCAACAGCCATCATGCGTTTATCCCAAGCTCAAGCTTCCTTGTCACTGTCAACATCCAACTTGATTTGAAAGAGCTGTATTCTATAACCTGAAACACCATTTGTATGTAGATTAAGTTAATCAAGAAAGCCCTTAGAATCAGATAAACTGAACTTCAATTGCAGTTCTGTCATTTGCTGGCTGTGTGACCAGCAAATGTGTAACTACTTCCCCTGACTGAGCCTCACTGCTCACACCTGCACAGTAGACATAATACCAACTGAGGAAAAAATATTACTACAACCTGGCACATGGTAGGCATTGGGTAAATACCACTGCCCTCTCCTTTCTTCTAAGTCTAATTTCAAAGAAAGGTTCTAATTATTCTTCAGAGTTGGCAAAATCTCAACTCAAAAAATGGTTATTGTTGCTATTGTTGTTATTAGCTAATGTTTTTGGAGTGCTTACTATATGCCAGGCACTGTCATGAATGATGGACATATATTTACTCATGACTCACCAGAGAAGTGCTATGATTAGCTCCATTTTAAACATGAAGAAATGGAGACTTAGGTGGAAGAAATGGAAACTGAGGTGTTAAGTATATTGCCCAAGGTTACTCAGCTAATTAGAGTTAGTATTATAACCCCAATGGCCCCAATGCAAATACTGTATTTGTAAGCTGTTACACAAAGCTGACTCCTGTCAATTAGTGATAAGAAGTGTCCATAAGCCTGAGCTTTCCTCAATCTTGTGGGAGGAGCCTGAGTTTATCCCCTAACCCCAGGACTCTGGACTCTGGCAGGGACCATCAGGTTTATGACTAGACTAATTGCCACCAGGCCACTCCCACTACAGGCTGAACTCAATCATATCTTCTGAAAGATGCATATAAATTCCTGCCATTACAATCTATTCTCCACTCATTCATTTATTCACGAATCCATTCATTATTCATTCACTTGACATTTCTTTCTTTTTTTGTATCACTACCCCCAATTCTTTCACCTCCTCCCACTTCTGTCTCATTTCCATAACACAAGTTAGCAACTGGACTATGTCCTTTCACATTTTTCTATATGCTCAGATAATCATATTTAGATACATAAGTATATGCAAGCAAATATATTTGTGGCAGTTGGTCACTGTTTTTACAAAACTGAGAGCACATTGTGTATACTTTTCTGCACCCTGCTTTTCCCACTCAGCAATCCCTCCCAGAAATCCCTCTAGGTCAACCAGTAGAGCTCTAGCTAGGTCTTTTTCATAAGTGCGGTCACATCCATCATCCACCCTAACTTTCAACCACATGGGAGTGCTGGCAGTACCCTGAATACACCAGACTGTGTCTTGTCCCTGTGCCTTTGTCCCTACTGCTCCCTTTCCCCTCCAGCTAACTTTTCTGCCCACCTGTTGGATATCTCCTCCTCTGTTAAGACTCAGTTGATGGAAAACCTTTCCTGGACATCAACAGACTTGACAGAAGCACTTGCTCTCCTTTGTATCCTCAAGGTACTCCAAACAGACTTTTACCTGAGAGGATCTAAAATGTTAAATGATGTGCTGACACCTGTCTCTCCACGCTAGACTCTAAGTTCTAGGAAAATCATTATTTGTCGGTTTTTCTCACTGCTAACACACTGTAGGTAGCTAATACATATTTGTCGACATGATGGATGAATGAATGAAGGAGGAGGATGAACCTGAACCAAAGAACTGGTAGTGGAGAGGAGCAGCATTGGTAGACTTCAGAACTACTTATGATGTAAACCTGCCAGGACTTGGCAACTGGCTTAAAAGAGTGTTTCTTATTTCCACAAGAACACAAGCATCATGAAAAATCATGTTTGTCTTATTCATGGTTTCATTCCCATTGCCTATATTGAATAGTGCCTGGTATATAGTTGGTGCTCAATAAACATAAAATAAATTAATTCTCCTGGACTCTGGCCTGGGCCCTGTGTCTCCCCCAGAGGAATATGCCTTTCAATAGCCCAAGCCTCTGGCCCTGCTGGCCCTCAAAGACTTCTACTATCTGCTTGATCACCTGAGTAATCCAAATCAAGATGTAAGATTATTCTTCCTTGGGACCTTTCAGTAGTCTGCACCTCAGCTTGACTCAGCTACCTCCAGTTCAGAGCTGAGGAATGACAGTGTGTGTCTGTGCGTGTTCATGCACTCACGTGCACATGTGCAGCCATGTGTGCATAAATGGTGTAAATGCATGTGGAATAGGATCCCCAGTAGCAAGGTTCAGAATATTTCTAGCACTCAGAGTAAGAGGTTGCAGAGCTCAGGGGTAATCCTGGGAGCAGCAGAGGAAACCGATATTCCTGTGCTGAGGTGAGGATGGGAAAACAACTTCACTCTCTTATTGGCACCAGACCAGAATCCCGGCTCTGGAGAAAAACCTTTAGCCCCAAGAAAACACAAGACATAGACCTAACTATGGGGTATTTGCCCTGAGATGCCCCTAGGAACCCTGAGACCTAAATACAGAGATAAGGGAAGAGAAGCCCAATCTTCAAGCCAAGCCCCTAGGAGGGTTACATCAAGAGAAGACCCCCTCCCAACCTCCTGGCTCCATCTACAGAAGTTGAGCATTGCTTGGTGTGGCAAGGAATAGGATAGGGAAGAGTAAATCTTTCTCAGGACCTGTGGCCATACATCCCCTCCCATCAATCGAAATAAGAGACCCAAGGAACTAGGACAAAACAATAGACCAAGTAAAGGCACTGACAATGAGGAATTGGAAATTTCTATAAGCTAGAGAGAAATTTTGCTGTGTGTCTGGAGTAAATGAAGGACAGGGATGAGAAATAAGGCTGAATGGGAAGGGGGTGCCCAGACCATGGTGTTCCTTAAATACTTTTTTAAAAGGTTTGGGCTTTATCCCAAGAGTCATTTAAGGGGTGGGAGGTATAATCCATGAAAGAATTTAGGCAGAAGAGTGATGATCAGCTTTGGATCTATAAACAGTCATTCCGACTGGATGGAAGCAAGATTTAGGTATGAAAGGACAAAGAAGAGACTGTGAAGGTCACACTAGCACCATATCATGGCTGTGGACATGGGGAAAGTTGATCATTCAAGAGATGTTTAAAGACAGATGTAGAACCAGGGCAGTGTCAAGAGGAAGTAGAGCAGGTCTAGACATCAAGAAGGTAACAAGAATTGCAGTAGATGGGTTGGACTTGAAGGAAGACTTTGATGATGACGGGGTGGGGGGAGTGTCAAGTCAGAGGTGACTCAAGCTTTACAAACAGCCAGGAATAGAAAAGATGAACAGAACTAATCATCAGAGAGATAAAAATCAAAACCACATTGAGATACCACCTAACCCCAGTAAGAATGGCCATCATTAATAAGGCAAACAACAGATGCTGGCGAAGATGCAGGGAAAAAGAAAAGCTTCTACAGTGCTAGTGGGAATACAAACTAGTGTAACCTCTTTGGAAGACAGTGTGGCAATTTCTGAAAGAACTAGGAATTGGCCTTCCCTATGACCCAGCAATTCCCCTACTGGGAATATACCCAGAGGAACTCAAGTCATTCTACAAAAAAGATACCTGCACACGCATGTTTGTTGCAGCTCTATTCACAATAGCAAAAACATGGCACCAACTATGCTGCCCGTCAAAGTTGGAGTGGATAAAAAAAATGTGGTACATATAAACAATGTAGCCATAAAGAAGGACAAACATATGGACTTTGCAGCAACTTAGATGGATTTAGATCATACTCAGTGACCTATCACAGAAACAAAGAAGAAAGTACCATATGATCTCACTCATAAGTGAAGCTTGAACAATTATGATAATACTATAGGAAAGGGATTGGCAGTAGTGGAAAACTGCCCGGAAAAGGGGGGATGGGTGGGATTGGCAGTTGAGGTAAACTGCTAGGAGTGGGAGGGGTACACCTCATCAACAAGGGTACCTGCGTAATGAACATTTGTATACCTATCCCTGAATTGTACCCACATCTTTAAAATAAAGAAAAAAAAAATCAAAGCAAATGAAGTTGAAAAAAAAAAAAAGAATGATGATTTTGAACCCATAAGACAGTGGAATCCATGAGGGATCATGAACACATGCTGTCCCTATTAACCAGGTTATGTGAGGCAATCTGACAAACTCAAATACTGGCAACTGGCAAAATGAGAAAATAATTTTGACAGTCAAGGTTTCAAAAAAATATGGTGGGCACAAATGGCATTTATCGTGGGCAGCTCTGGAAAGGTTTCAGCAGGCAAGGAAACAATACTCTAGCACTGACCATGTGGAAGCAAATGGAACATGTCATGTACTAGTTGGATTTTACATAGACACCAGGCTTTGGGTTAGGTAACTATACCAAGATCATGGCTGCAGGCTCTAGGACAGTTGTCATCAGGAAGTGACCACGATTTCTCCAACCTCAAGGGAGCAGGTGTGAGCTCTGGCTTGAATGTTGAGAGATTGAAACCAAAGTCTGATTGTATATAAATAAGCATGTGGGAGAATCCAGGAAGAGAGGAATGCAGCTTATGTTTTATTAAGGTGGATATAGCCTGAAACAACTCCTTCTCTATGTTGAAGGACCATTTTTCCCCTCACAACACCATAGACAGATACCTTGGTAAAATAATAAAAATGGGCTGGGCACGGTGGCTCATGCTTATAATCCTAGCACTTTGGGAGACCAAGGCGAGAGGTTTGCTTGAGCCCAGGAGATTAAGACCAGCCTGGGCAACATAGTGATATACAACATGAGCTTAGTGGCACGTGTCTATAGACCCAGCTACTTGAGTCACTGAAGCAGAAGGATCATGTGAGTCCTGGAGTTCAAGGCTGCAGTGAACCCTGATCATGCCACTGCATGCCAGCCTGGCCAACAGAGTGGGATTCAGACTCAAAAAAAAAAAAAGAATGAATTACCAGAAAAATAAACAACAAACACAGATACAATATAAAGCCCTACTTACAAACTATGCCAGTTTTCATTGAAAATTTATACACAGGTGATTAATAAAAATTCTACTTATATATCGACTAGAACACTAAACAATATGTTAACTGGTACTTCCCAACTTGGGACATATGTACAAATCAAAAATAACAATATATGCACAGTGGTATGGAGTAAGTAGATAAGACTACTTAGGCCACCGTAGGCTCCTCCTGGCTGTCCTATAGCTGACAGATACCTCTAAACTTGAATTAAAACACACAAAAAATGAGGCTAACCCCACGTTTTACATAAAGAATGTGCACAGTGAAAGCAAACTTTTCTAGCTCCCTCTCTCTCCCCTTATTTTATTTTATTTTATTTTATTGTCAGTCTCACTCTGTTGTCCAGGCAGGAGCGCAGCGGCACGCTCACAGCCAGCACAGGTGATTCTTCTGCCTCAGTCTTCCAAGTAGCTGGACTATAGGTGTGTACAACCACGCCTGGCTAATCTTTTGATTTATTGTAGAGACGAGGTCTCGCCAAGTTGCTCAGTCTGGTCTCAAACCCCTGTGCTCAGGCGAACCTCTCGCCTTGGCCTCCCAAAGTGCTGAGATTATAGGCGTGAGCCACTGCCCCAGGTTTTCTAGGTCTATGTATGTGTTTGTACAGGGGCACGCACTTTAAAAGAAACAGCATTTAATTGCAGTCTTTATTCAGAATAAGTCTCACTCTCGATGATCAACCAACTGCAGATGAGATTGGAAGCCTTGAAACAAGTCTTGTTCTACATGATATAAGTGACTGGAAACTTGGATGAATTTACAGACACAGAGCACTCTTTAAGAAGAACCTGTGCCATGAGATCACCAGGATGCCAGCATGCAACCCAACCCAGAGCCTGACTTGTAATGTTGAAATTCTCTCATCGTATTAAATACATACACTATTCTTAATATATTACCTTTCATGTTAAAAAGAATGAGCACTAAATTTTATTTATGCAAGATTTTCATTTTACATTTAATTTAATGAGTAATATCAAATTTTATGGTCACTGTTTTTCAATTTTTAATACTCAAAAGACATTGGTAATGTGCTGACTCGACATAAGGAGTTCTTAGCAGCTAATGGTGAATCGAGTGTGGAATTCTGGAATGCTGCGATCCCAAGGCTAAAGTCTTGTCGGGTAACAAGAAATCAGATGTTCCGTGTCCTCTTCCATGACTCAACCTAGATGATACGCAGTGGGATGAGAATAAAGTAATCCAATACACAGCATAGTGAAAAGCAATGTAATAAAAGAAATAAAGTGTGTATAAGTATACACTACTTGTATATAGCCAGACTATCTGAATCTGAGCCTGTGGCTTCACCACCTTTTACCTGTTATTTGTTAAATGGTGAAATTATTTAACCTCTTTGTATTTCCTATCTGTGATGATATCATCTTTCCTCACAGCATGATTTTGAAAACAAAATAAATTATAATGAATGAATAATAGTCAGTGCTCAATCAGTGGTAGGTATTTTTACCATACCAAACCAATTTAGGCCTAAATTAAACGTGCAGGAAAAAAATCTCTTTTAAATCATGTTAAGTATTAATATACCGTTAAGTATTAACGTACTGCTCTGTGACTGGCTGTCTGCTGTTATCGATAACAAAGAAGATGATCGGGTCAGTAGTTCTGGGGTCCTCAACAAAGCCTCAAACGAAGTTAGCCTTTCTGGAACAGCAGTGGCTGATATTTGTGGAACACTAGTTACGTGTTATGTGAACAACTCAGCATTTATAGACATTGCCTCTTTTTATCTTCACAATAACCCTATGAGATAAAACAACTGATATCATTTTTAAAGAAGAGAAAATTTATCTTTATACCCTTTTTACTTTTTTTTTTTAACCTTGGGAAAATTATCCAATCTCTGTTAACCTGCCCAAGGTTAAAAAAAAGAAAATTAAAGGTTATAAATTGCAGTACTAGTATTTAAACCTGGCAGTCTACCCAGAATACCTAGTTTTATAGTATGCTCAATTGCTTCTTCATGATGTCCTTAACATTTTCTTCTCTAATGTTTACAGTTAATCCCCCTTATCCACAGGGATACATTCCAAGACCCCCCAGCGGATGCCTGACACTACAAATAGGATACTACAGCAGTCATTCTGACAACTGAGCTGGCTACTAAATGACTTGCCAACAGGTAGTATAAACAGCACGGATATGCTGAACAGAGATAATTCACATCCCAGGTGAGACAGAAAGGGACCTCACAAGATGTCATCACATCACTCAGAACAATGTGCAATTTAAAACTTGTGAATTGTTTATTTCTGGAATTTTCCATTGAATATTTTTGAACCACAGGTAACTGAAACTGCAGAAAACAAAACCTCAACTAAGGGGGAACAATTGTATTGGGGGTGAAACCAAAAGTCATCAATGGTCACTACTAAGTTAGCCTTTCCTTCTTCTTCTGGCTGATTGCCTGAAGTAACTTGAAGTAAACACAAATTCAAGCAGGAAAAGCTGAAATCACAGTTTTTCATTGCTCCCAGGAATGTGTCCAAAAACTCACACTTCCATTTAGTAAATTATGGAGCCCCAGTAAAATAATGTCTTATTATGTAGGGTTGTTATGACCATTAAATTAAGTAATTTGTGTCAGGGATCCAATGTGCTTCCTAGAATATATATAAGGAGGACCAAAAACCGCCACAGAATTTATTTATAAAAAATTGTGTATCTATTTTTACATGTTTAAACAACAGTCACCTTCAAAGTACTCTTGAATTGATGCAATACACCTATTGAGATGCTTTTTCCACTGCTCAAAACAGTTTTTGAACTTGTTAATTTTGATGCCTTTTGGTGTTTCTCCCGTTTTTTGTTTCACCTCTTCCACGTTTGCAAAACATTTCCCTTTGAGGATTTTTTTTCATCTAGTGAAACAAAAAAGTCGCTTGGGGCGAGATCAGGTGAATAGAGAGGGTAGGGCATGGAGGTCATGGCATTTTTGGTCAAAAACTGCTAAACATTCAGCTGGTGTGGGCAGTTGCCCTTGCAGATTACCCATGATGAAATGGGTAAATGTGTTAAGAAAAATCCCCCCCCCCCAAAATTTTTTTTTTCACCAAAGCCGAACACAGCCTCTCACAACGCTAGCTGGTACAGATGGGTTCCTAGGACACTTATCTAGATTTTACTACAAGGGGCACACCCTCTAAAAATAATTCTGGGTTTTTGGATCCCCTCTTATAAGTAGTTGTTCTCATTATTGTTATGCCTTTGAGAATTATGTTTCCTTAGAGTAAGGTAAAGTGAGAAGTTGAACTTAGAGAAGAAAAAAAAATTGGAGGAAGGCATGGCATGGGCGGTTTAAAGAGAAGACTTTAAATACACTAATGACACTGCCATGCAGATTTTTTATTCAAATTCTCTTTATTGCTATTCTCCTTGCTGAAAGCTGTGTCCTTTTAAAGCATATGGGTAAGTATCATATTGTGTGTGAAAATCAAAGAAGCACTAGTCTAAAAATATGTAACCTGGATTCTATTCCTGGCCTAGCTACAGACTCCTGTTAGCTTATTAATATGTGTATGCCTCAATTTCATATATATATATGTAGAAAGAGAGCAAGAGAGTGCTTGAAGGAGAGGAGAAAGGGAGAGGGAGAAAAGGGGGAAAGACAGAAAGAGAGAGAGAGAGAGAGAGAGAGAAAGAGAATTAACTCCTCCCGACTAACAGGAATTTTGGAATGATGATCTAACATCCACAAAACTCTGAGTTCTCTTGAAGTAAACAATACGTATAAGCAAGACTTATAATATTAGGTCATATTTGGTTAAAAAATTGCTTTGGTGACAGAAAAGGAAGGGTCTTATCTATGTATACTTGTAAATAGGAAACAGTGTTTACTAATTGACATTTACTTTTTTGATGACTTTTTGAGCTTTTTAGTGAAAGAGTTTCTAATACTTCACTTTTACAAAATTAAAAATTGTTGTACACTGACAAAAGATATTTAGCAAATACCCACTTTACGTCACTATGGAGACCCAATGCTAAGGCAGACATGAGTTAGATCAACATTATATAAGGTCACAAATTGATTGCTATATTTATTTTATTAAATGAAGGTTAATAATCTTAATTCTCAATTTTAGAATTACATAAATGGAGTATAGAGTTTTTAAAAATTATTTTATCAGGAGATTGTTTTTCTTTCTTTTTATTACCCTAGTTTCCTCTACAGTTATTTTATAATCAGGGTATTCTAATCACCTGTGGAGGCTTACATATAAACTTATATTTACTATGCATATGCATGCCAGTGTTTCACTTCTACAACTTATGTTCTGTTTTGCCTGCCCTGGGAGCTCTACATTTAAAATGATTCCCAGGTGATTCTAAAATGTCCCTAATTAAGCTTTTTGCTTTCACAGACCTTTATAATCTGGGGGTAAGGTTAGCTTTTATCTGGCGTTAACAGCCACAGCTGGAGAGGGAACATGCTGTTGTTTCCACAGAAATTTTGTTTTGCAATCTTATGTGAATTTGGCTAGAATAGAAAATAGGGGTGTGTGAGAAAATGAATAGAACTTCTAGATTCAGGAGGGCCCATGACCCTGTTTACCTAAAGCTGCTTTTGTGTTCTCTTGTCTTGTGTTTAATGCTCACAAATTTTCTCAACTTCTGAGTGAATTTTTAATACAGAAGTGCTAGCATTTAGGGTTCTTGTTAGAGAATGGTTTGACAGCATTTTAAGATAGTTCAGTAGCAATGCAGTTCAATGTAGCAAAAATATTTGCTTTGTATGGAGTGTTTTATTGAACTTTGGAATTTTCAGGTTTGCTATTGCTCCTTAAATATAATAACTCTCTTTGTAGTATTTTAATGTGTTGTTATTATATCATAAATATGATATCTACCCTAGAGAGCTGTTGTTGCAAAATATATGGTCATAAATGGGCAAAACAATTTGTAACTCATAAATGACAAAGAAATACTGAACGTAATTAGAAATTACCTTCATGAATTTAATGATTTATAAGATGTTGATCCTTGAAGGACAGTTTGTTATGGCATTTACTTACACCATGCCTTCTGTAAAAGGCTAAGGCAACTTTTTTAGAGAACATAGTTCACTTTCATCAGAGGAAATTGTTCAAAGTAACTGTATAAAAAAAGCTTTCAAAAATCATTATAAAATTACCATCTGATGTTCGTAATAAATACAAGCAATGCAGAAATGTAAAAAAAAAAAAGGGAATGGTTTCTATTTTATCCTGCACCTTACCTTAGACGCACACATATTCATACACACATACAGACGTGCATACACACATATATATATCCTCTCTGTCTCTTCCTCCAGATGCTTATTTTTCTTTTAACAAAATTTGTCCCTTTTTACATATTAAAAATGGTTGCAACAAACGTTTAGGGAACTTCTTAGAAGCCTAAAGATCAAGTAACACTGTGCTTGTGCTAATTTTTGGACTCTGAGGTTAGGAAGAGTGAAAAGCTGTTCATACCCAATTTTTCTGAATGTCAGGGAAAGGTACACCTGTTTTCATGCCTTTGCATCTCTCTGTCTCCCCAGGGGATAAAGCTTTTACTCAGGGGATTTCTGGTTGGGGGAAGAGGGTCTGCACCACAGTCTCACTCTAAGTGATTATTATCACACCGGTAAGTTTCCACTGTGGCTGCTGCGTGCAGGCGGTGAACACATTTGAAGTCAGCAGGGGACCGTTGGAAACCTCCCCTTTGCTGAAGGAGCTGTAGAAACCTCTGCTTCACTCAAGCACACTCGCAACCTGCGGTCAGTCGCTTCTTTTTTTCATGCAGAGCTGTTTTAAACTGTCTTCTATCCCACAGAGCAAAAACATACCCAACAAAAAACAGTACAAACAATCCCCATGGGTGTTTTTGAATTTTCCTCTGCTAATCTCATTGTTAATGGTATGAGGTCTTGCCAGGAGCCATTTGTGGTTTAGACATACTAAAGAACATAACATTCACACAGTTAAACACAATTAATATCAAGCATCAAATCAAAGGCTATGTGATGCAAAACTTAGCTAATTGGCTTTTTCTGCCTGTCCTATAGAAAAAACATTTCATCTTTTTTTTTTACAGGTTGTGTATTGCTAGATGAGGAGGCATATTTAGTAATCTTAGAAGATATAGGACGCTCTACTTCATAACAACATAATTGCATAAATTCATACTAAGTTTGCTTATTAGATTATCAGCAAAAGATTATCCTGTTTAAAATTTTTTAAAAATGTTCTCCATTAGTTAGTGGAAGGTGATTCAAGTAAACATTTCCTTATCTATGCTTGTCCTTAGCTGGCAGTGGATTTAGCAGCACTTAAATCCCTATTTGGTAGAAATTGAAAGGATGTTGTCCTTGGATGAGAACATTGATTTTTCTATCAAATAGAGTTTAAGTAGAATTACCATTTATAGTGACATTTCAGGAGGAATTCAAAAGTCATACAAATTAAAGGGCTCCCACAACCATTATTCCCAATTCCCCCACAATTAATTAATTCTGTATTAAATATACTTTAAAGTTCACATTGTATGCAAAACAGGATATTGAGTAGTTTGTGTGGTTATAGGTTTCATCCCTCTTCTTAATTACTAAAAAAGCTAAAGATAGAGACAAATAAAATTCCATTATCAAGTGACTCCTAAAACATTGGTAGATCATAGTGATGAGGTACACCCAACAAATAAATTTAAAATATTATTTATTTGCTGTTCTATTAATACATCATAAAATTATTATGTCTTAAACCTTAAAAAACTATTGAGATTAGAAAAAAGTCATCATCGTGATAATTTTGTCACTTTCACTAGTTCAAGGGACAACAGAGCCACTAGTTACAGAAAGAAGTTGTTAGTTTGAAAACAGACTGAATAAAAGCACATATTCTTCAAGTTATTTGTTATGGGTGCTGCCATTGGATTTGTTTGTCTTTGGCATTTATAATTAAAAACACCGACTTTATTATTTGGAGTGCTAAGGTTTATTGTGGGGGTTCAGAGTATTTAGATTGCCTGTATGTGATTTTGGGCCAAGTATATCTCTTCCCAAGCTTTGTTGGCCTCCTTCTGGAAGGAGCAAGGAGCAAGGAACAATTGTTTCTATCTCCTTGGCTTTGCTTTGAGAATAATAAAGACTCCTGGACAGGAGAAGAAAGTTCTCTGTTCCTTTCCCTTCCCAAGGGAAAACAGCTTCTGTCTCCACTCTTGCTTCTGTCCCTACGAAAAGGGACAGTGCTCTGATTGTTCTGGAGTTCTCCTTTAAATTCATTGTTGGGGCTAAGCTATGGTGTGGCCTTGTGCTCTTTGAGCTATGGCCGGACCATGTTTCCTCACTTTGGCCCCCTCCTCCCCTACCTTGGGGAGGTGAAACTCCTCTTTTATTCCAATTTCCTATTGTTTTTTTCCCTGATTTATTTATCATTAATGCTGCCATTTGATCTAGAAGTTATAATTAAAAATTTAAAGCATAAAGATATGCTTTTTAATAATTGAATTCTGTTCATGACATTTTCAATATCACTATTTAATACTTTGTCCAGTTTCTTTCTTTTTGTTTAGTGATATAAATATTTACTTGGCCCATGTAGGTAAAGTGTAGGGTTCAGCCATTTCATCACCATGGATCTACGTGGTTCTCTTTTTATTTTTATTTTTTGAGTTGGAGTCTCACTCTGTTGCCCAGGCTGGAGTACAATGGCACCCTCACGGCCACCACAGCCTCGACCTGTTGGGCTCAGGCCATTCTTCCACCTCAGGCTTCCAAGTAGCTGGGACTACAGGCATGTGCCACCACGCCCAGCTAATTTTTTGATTTATCATAGAGACGAGGTCTCGCCAAAATTGCCCAGGCTGATCTCGAATGAACAGGGTCAGGCAATCCTCTTGCCTCCACCTCGCAAAGGGCTGGGATGACAGGCATGAGCCACCGTGCCTGGCTTACGTGGTTCTTTTTACTTTTTCAGTCAAACCACTCTGCCTCATAGGTTCCTGAGGACCGGGAGCCCAGAGTCCTTTTTTTGGATTCTACTTGAAGATCTATTAAAATGAATTGAAATCGTGTAAATCCTTAATGTACAACAGGCTTTGTTAATGGGAGCTTTTGTTGGAGCTGTTTGTAGTTGCATGAATAATAGGACATAAAGGGGTGAGAGTGGCGAAAAAATATAAATGATTAAAACTATTTTTTTCTTTTACACTGCTAATTGCTAAAGTAATATAATTAGATAGGAAGGTATTTTTGCTGGTTCAAGCTCTTATGAATGTAGATATATATATTTCTGTCTCAAATCACTTAAGTTCACAGTTTTCCACTTCGTTTTTAAGATGAAACTCTCATATGGTTTAGTCACATGAGAGCTATGACAATTCGTGCTTCTTACCATATTTTGAAATATCCAAGGAAAGGGTTCTCTACCCATGAAATGTCTAATCTTGACTTATTCTGATTCTATTCCGTTCACCTCCCTCATAGCTCACTGAACCACAAGAGAATGAATTTCTTGAAATGGTAACTTTGGCTTTTAAGAAATCACTTTGTGTCAAATCGTTCATTACTCCGTGATAACTCTCCTATCCTCCAGTCCTACTGAGTGACCTGAACGCCAAGCTCATATTACCAGCAGCAATTCTGAGTAACTAACCAAAAAATAGATAAAATTCTTTTCTTTGGTGGAAAAGTTCTTTTCTTTTTAGAATAACCAGGTGCTTTAAAAACCTGTGTATCTGTTGGAAGGAGGAATGACAACGTGAGGAAAATGCACCAGGTGTCCTTACATGTGGATCATCCATTAGATTTCTTTTTTATATAGAAAAGAGATCACCATTTCATGTTCTTTTTTCAAATAAAGGAGTTAGGAGGGACCAGAGGGAATCATTTGAACACATTTTATCATGGAAAGGAAAGCCAGCTGGTCCTCCCAGCTCTGTGTTTGTGCATTTAGGTTTGAAAATAGATACATAAAGACACACATGCCTTTTGTTTCTTTAGCTAATCTAATTTTACTCGTGAAGAAATCTTTAAATGCATTGTGCTTCCTTTCACATGCTTGTTAGAATACTCTCATATTTTAATATTCTCTTTTTTAATGGGAGGAAATAGTGCCTCACTTAAACCCATGATATGAGAGGCTCTGATACAATTAAAATGAGCTAAACAGCTGTTGAGATATTTCTGAGCCTCTTTGATGAAGAAGTAATCTAGTTTGATGGATGTCTTCATTTCTGTCTTAATCACAGCATGCAAGATTAGCGATACATGTGTTTCACTTCAGTTAATTACTCGGAACGCATGCACAAATACAGGACTTTACTTCAATTAATTAATTTGAATTTCAATGAACGTAGGAAAGACCACACTGAAAGTATCCGATAGCGTCCTTAGATAAATCTAATGAATGTTAGAGAGACTTTATGTAATAATCTCCTTCTCATCTAAATTTTCTGCCATCATAATGAAAAAAATCTGAAAATATAAACATGCAAAACATATAATAATACATTAGATAATGACTGACTTTAAGCTATAGTCATAACTTGAGAGTTCAAAGAACAGTGAAAAACTATGAGATTGCACCATGGTTTTAGTAAAAACAGAGAAGGCATATGTTCTTACTTATACATTGATCCACCATTCACGACCCTCAACATGAAAATTTTATGAGTGACTATTCTGCTGTGCTTGTTTTGGCTTTGAGAAGCTTATAGCTTTAAGACAAGATGGTTTTCTCATTTTTATTATATGTGCTCACATGCCATGTTCTAAAAACTTCCTGATTACTTCATATCATGCAAATAAGCAATTAGAGTTTATTCTATGGTTAGAAACAAGAAATGATACTTTGGCTGACTCTGGGTTATGGGGAAAATGTTCAAAATGGAGAAATAATATTAGAATGTGAACTATGAAGAAAAAGGCTAAAACGGACACAAGTCAAATAAAAGGCGGTTGAATCCTCAGGTTCATTTATCAGAGACCAAGACTGGCAGCTGGTTAAGAATACCCTGGAGAGAAGACATCGTGCTATCATAGATGCTGGAGTTCACAAGAAAAGTAC
The DNA here is from genome assembly GCA_963574415.1 of Tarsius wallacei. Taxonomy (NCBI): domain Eukaryota; kingdom Metazoa; phylum Chordata; class Mammalia; order Primates; family Tarsiidae; genus Tarsius; species Tarsius wallacei. The sequence continues at coordinate 27,976 of CAUYQG010088115.1, read as the reverse complement.
CTTGTAGAACCATGACACCAAAAATTAGCATAATTATGTGAAAGTCAAAATTTATTAGAAAGAACGGTCACTGGGGAAAAAGGAAAAGTGACTGGAAAGGTAATGACAAACGCATATAAAATTGGGCAAAGAAATTTGTTAAAAATTGCAGAAAAATCATGACTAGGAAAATAATTTTATGGCTGGAGCACTGTTAATTTACTGTAATAACAAGTTGAGAATTGTGCAAATATAAATCTAGTAAAAATGTGTTCCTAATCAACTGTCCTACATGGGCAGCATTGCAGATGCCTCCATGAAAGAAGGAAGATTTTTTTTACATTTATTTTATTTATTTTATTTTTTGAGTCAGAGTCTGTCATCCAGGCTAGAGTACAGTGGCACAGTCATGGGCACCGCAGCCTCGATCTCCTGGGTTCAGGCAATCTTTCCGCCTCAGCCTTCCAAGTAGCTGGAACCACAGGCACACACCATCGCACCCTGCTGATTTTTTAAATTTACTATAGGATGAGATCTTGCCATGTTGACCAGGCTGGTCTCAACCTCCCAAAGAGATGGGATTACAGGAGTGAGCCATCATGCACCCAACTACTAATTGCCTTGACTCTACTGAATGAGCATTTAAAAGCTACTTAAAAAGAAAGCAGAAACAAAAACAAAAACAAAACACAGAAACCCCTCTCACAGCTTTCAAAAACTTTGCAGGAAAAAGAGAAGCAATGAAAACCCTCTGCTGATAACAAACAGGGAAAACATCACAATGTTTCAAGTATTAAGCTTCAAGTATAATATAAATGTAAGAGCCCCTTCTAAAAAAAACTGGACAGATAAAAATACTTCATGGGTTGCTAGTATGTTCTTGAGAACAAATAGTTTAGTTGAAAGAATAGTTACTTTCTGACTTCTGCTAAAAAAGCTAAATTCCAGCATAGTTGTTAGATGAGACTATACAATCCAAATCTCCTCTTATTGACAATGGAATTTGGTTTGGGGTAAGCGACTTCATTACTCATCTGTTAGTTATTCTTTCAACAAAAGCAGTCTTGTTGCTCAACCTAGGATCTGAACAGATAAATGTGCAACACCCTTTGCACTAGGGTTTGGGATGTTGCCAGAACCATTTGGAGAAGTCAAGAATAAGTGCCACATTATTAAAAGACCAGAATATCAGATCCATTCACATTCAGTGTCCATGAGCTGCAAAAATATACAAATAATTCCTTCTCCAGAGATAACTCAATTTTCAAGTTTTCTATGGTTACCAAACTGGAAAGTTTGGTTTTTCTAAAAGCAAGCTGTCATGTGACCTGTTGACACAGAAAAATCAGAAATAACTCACACTATAAAAATGAAGATTGTTTTAGAGTATTATGGAAAGAAGCAAAATGAAATGGTCATTGTTATTGCCCAAATGATAATGAGCCATCGCAATAATAGAGAAGGGAGACTGTTTGTTTTTAGTATATATTTGGTTGATAAATGAAACAGGTATAAACACCAAGTCCTCATGAAGGTACAAAAACAAGATAGATTTTCCTGTATTATGTGTTGAGAAACCAGGGACATGTACAGAGTCTTATTTTTATAACAGAACAATGTTAGTGGTGAAGACTTCAGATTTTACTTAAGGATACTTATACACTTAAGAATAAAGTAAAAAGGACTATTAAAACCATTACTTAGTTGTTGGCTCCATTTTTAAATGTTATTATTGTTATTATTATTTTAGAATTGAGGGGTACAAATGGGGATTTACTATATGAGTAAGTTGCACGCAGGTGAAGTTTGGGCTGCTAGCGGGCCTCCTCTCCCCCTGATAATGGACAAGGTACCCAGTGTGTTGCCATGTGCCCCCCATCCCTCATCCCTCCTTCCCTCTCCTAACAGTGTCCTTCACTCATGACTTGATTCGTTAATGCAAATTCTAGTTTATACCTGGATATAGTCATGTGAGCAGTGATCAGGGCCCACTTATGTGTGAGAACATCTGGTGACCAGTTATTTGTTTTTGTGACTGTTCACTTAATACAATGGTCTCCAACTGCCTACATGTTGCTACAAAAGTCATGGTTTTGTTCTTCTTCATGGCTGCATAATATTCCATTATGTATATGTACCACATTAAATGTTATTATTTCATGTAAAAAAAATAGTGTGCCTGCAAAATAAGTGAATGTTCAGAATTAAACTCTCATTTTGAGAGAGTGTTGTGTAGTACTCACTGCCTGTTCTTTTTGGACGTTTCTGCTTTAAAATATTGCCATTTTTGTAAAGTTTCTGCTCTTGTATACAGCACAGAATGTGAAAATATGCACCAAGACACTGTATTTATAATTAGGGAAATCTTTGTTAGGTGAAAATCAATCATCATTTAAAAATGAAATATCAGTCTATCTATCATCTATCAACTGTGCACATATGTACACACACATATATAATATGTATTTATAAATAAACTCCCATTAATCCAAGGGAGATTAGAAATAGCACACATTTTTATGTGAATTCATTGCCACTATATTTTGTTTATTGAATATCTAAAAAATAGTAAATAGTCAATAAATAGCTGTTGAATTTTCAAAATCACTTGTTTGACATACTTGAAATGATTTCCTCTATTTTCAAGTATCATGAATTAGTTTTTAAAATTGTGCCACATTTGTCTGGAAACCGTTGTGCTAATGCAGCTGTCTGTCTGTAATTGAAAAGAAAACATTTTAATTGAAAGATAATCCTTATTCTTAGACTTAAGTAACATTGGCTCTTGGCCTTTTCAATTTTTGGATATCTTCAGAACAGAAAGAACAGTTGAACTGAGCAATATAAGTTAGCACAGTTCCTCGTCTGCCTTACTTGCTTAATATCTTTCTTCAGTTGGTAATGATCATTTTCTTCAGATAACTCAGGTCAAGTGTAGCAAATTCCAATGCCGCGGGGGCCAGGCATGAAGTCACTAAGTTGGTGTGGGAATTGAGATGAGAGGTTGGCACACGCTGCTTAAAGATATTTAAATGTCGTCTTCCTTTTTTAAAACACCGTGCTCCTCAAACAAAGCCACTTGCTTCCCTAACATTTTAGGCAGAGAGGCTAAATTCAAATGACAACAGTGGCCTCTGTGGAAAGGCAGGAATAGAACGACTTAATCTGTTGACACGAATTCTAGTTCATACCCGGGTATTTTGACTTTGTAGAACCAGGGCCTCATGTTTTTATGCACAGACAAGTGTACATTTCTAAGAATGTTTTGTTAAAAATATAAACTGATTTTAAAAATCAGGTACTTAAAAACATCAGAAATGATACTAAGTGACTGAAGATGAAGGGTTGGCTGTGATGAGAGGTGCCAACTGGAAGGCAAGCCTGATGTTCTAGTATTGTCTTGTTATACATATTCCTGCCTTATATTTATTGCATGTGTCTTCTGCTATTGTAAGATATAGGGACAGTCTATGGTAGAAATGAAGGAAAAAAAAAATTGAACAAGTGGGTCAATACAAGGAAACCCTGGATCGTCAGTACTGATTTGTTTCAGTTCTTCCTTTCAGGGTATTTCCATTTGTTTAAACGTGAGCTTTTCTAGAAGAGCTGTTAGTTACAAATACAGACACTTAACCAAGAAGCTGATACCATTGAATGACCTATGGAAAATAAGCTTTTTATCATGATTTCAGGACTGATATTAGCAGGCAGTTGTCAAAGCTATATTTGTTCTCCTAATCTACTACTTTTCGTGACAATTACAGTGGGACAAAAAACATATTTATCTGTTTCACTTTTTTTTTCCCATGTGACCTGTTTTTCTTGTGCAATAGGGTTTTCAGTTTGACACCCTCAGAACGCCATCCCATGTGTAGACCCTGGTATTTCAGGTCAGTGTTGTCTCTACTCCTGCGTGGTTCTCATGGACCGTATTCTGGGTGGGACCCCGGGATCCTACAAAATGAAGTAGGACTGGTCTCATGATGAGGAGGCCTTGGTAGCAGGTGGACCTCTGGTAGATGGGCCGATCTCCAACTCAAGAGGGTTTTAGCAAGAAGCATTAGTCAGAAGTCAAGGCAGTCAAGGAGTCAAAGGGAAGAAGCTATGGGCATGGGGGTTTAGAAGAAAGTCTCTCTTATTAGGAAAGTGTTGGGAGAGGAAATCTGCATTTCAGCCCTAAAACAACTATAGTGGGATGAGAACCAAGACAGAAGCACAGGCAGCAAGGCAGAGACAAAAGTCCCTACCAGGAGTTGGGACACAGATGCCTAGTTTTAAGAGTTAAGTCAAGAACCTAGTTTTTAGAAGCTGGGGCTAAGGTCGGAATGAGACTTGATCCTGAGCTGTCTTCTGGGATTCTTAAAATCTTCCTGTCTAGCATCAAAGATTTGTCCCAGAATCAGATACGGAAGTCAGAGAATTTAGTTGACCTATTCAAGATCATAAGCTAATTAGTGCTGGGGCCAAAATTAGATTCCAGGTTTTTAATTCTCAGACCAGGGCTTATTAAGCCATGATATGAATGAATCAGAAATGCAGATAGATACATTTAATTGTTTTTGGCATGTTTACTTGTCACAGTTGTTTCATAACTACAAAGAGAATTAATAATTTGAGTCATACTATGGGAGAGAAAAATTGAAGCAACTCATGGACCCATCTTATAAAATATACATAAATTTGTCTTGGAAAGACTCAGAATAGACTGACTTTTCTAATTATTATTTACATATCTCTGCGAGTTGATTATAGATGGATTCATTATAGATTGTTAACAATCATAGACTTTTCAGATTAGAACATTCCATCACCAACAAATTAATGAATAATTTGTAATTCCACATATTCCTCTTACTGATAAATTTTTGTGTTTTTCATTCTCTAAATTTGACATTATAGAAAATTTCAAGACTTTATTTTGTCATGGTTTAAACTTTATTTTTCTTCTATTGCTTTCATTTACAACATTTTAAATGAAAAACTTACACAGAATAAATTCTTGTGTTATTTGAAAATGTAGTCATTAATTCAAAGTTCTTAATACTTTATCCAATTGTAACTGCATCCATAATTTTATGTTCTGTTTTTGCTTTACAACCTTTGACGTTAACACAGACCCCTCTTTTCATACTTGAAATCCTAGACCCTTCTTTTTATTCTTGAAATCATTCCACCTCAATCTTACAGAATTGATGTAAAAGGAACTAACTTTTTCCATTCACCAAAACATAAAAACAAGTGAATCTCAAGGCTGTACATAATTTATTAGATAGTGGTACTTGGTGATGAATTGTAGCATTACAGCACAGCTGCCCTAGATGTCTCTGGGTTTTGTTTGAGCAGGATTGTTTTTTAACCTGTTGAATCATTGAACTTTCTGACCCTCATGGATCCAGGACATTGGTGGTACAGCTTCATTTTACTACACAAAATCACACTGAAGAATTAAGGTGAGTATTAGACGGAGGTAGAAACTAACCTCTGAAATCAAAGTGCCTACAGGAAGCTGCAGGTGTAGGGAGTGGGAGAATGGGCCAAGGCTAGGGGAAGGGAACGCTTTTTGAGGGAATTTTCACCATTGAAAATATAAAGCCAGGCAACTCAAAGTAATGTAAATTTTTTTTGTTTGCTTTTTTTTTGTAATAAAAAAAGGGGTGGGGGAGGAAAGATGAAAAATGAATGGCATGTCCAGAGATTAGGAAACATATTTGAAAGAGCTAAAAAGAGGATATAATATTATGTGATGATATTGCTATCTGAGGCTAAGTCTACAACCCGCAACTGAAAGTGTGACACAAGAACCTGCAATATCAGTACCAGCTGGAACTTGTCAGAAATGCAGACCCCTGGGTCCCGGCCTGGACAGCCTGAACCAACAGTTGCATCTTGGCGGTGTCTTCCAGGTGGACAGAATGCACACCGACTTATGAGGTGAACATTTGGGGAACCTGTTTTTTGACACTGTCGTGAATAGGAGTATACATTCCAGAGTTATCAAAATTACATTGGAAATTGTTTTTTAAAGTTTGAATTTCACATTTTATCAAAATTTGATTTTTACTTTTCATTCTTTCTCAATTTTCTTCTTATAAAATATTTAACCAACAAGGTATTTATGAAGTAGGCTTAGTAAAAAAAACCTTCTCATTAAGTATTTTATTACGATAGTAAAATAATTTGAATAGATTGAAATGGACACTGAGCTTGCTTTTCAAATTGAAATTACAGTCTTTCCCAGGTTTTGTTGTGGATGATGCATTTTCTTTTACAACATAATTTTTAATAAATATATGAATTCAAAGCATTGAGATGGTTTTAAAAATCCTACTAACTTGATAATGTACTTTTTTCTTGATCTGCATACTAGTTACATGGGTATGTTCAGCTGTGAAAAATAATTGAGCTCTATCTTCATTATATATACATTTATACATATGTGTATATGAAGCATTTCACTTAGAATTGTTTTCCAATTCAATACACATTTCAATTTAATTAACATTTGATAAACAACTCAAGAAATATTAAAAAAAAAAAAACCCACACCCACAGAGCACATCCATTACCTTTAAGGCAGGCATCTTGGGATACTTTGTGCATATCTCCAAAGGGCTGAAATTATTTGGGACCTGTCTCATCGGTGACTTAAGGACAGTGTCAAAATACTCTTTAGTGTGATTTACATCTGCCACACCCCTTCCATCATGCTTACCACATCATAGCCACGCACACCTTATTGTACTGTATTTTGTTTTGTTTTATTTTACCCATTACCCAGCTTAACACAGTTTCCCATGAGTCTTGGCTGCAAATGCCTTTTCATGCTGTTTTTAAAATTCAAATCCAACACCAAAAACAAAGTTTTATTATAGAAAGAGATATTCAAAAAGTGTACTACCAGCGTAGGAAGCAGTTCCCAAATATGAGTTCCAAAACATATTTTGGACAAGGGCAACAACAGCGAGGTAAACGACAGTTTCCTCAAGTGTCTGCTTTCAAAGAGTTTACATTCATTTAGATGTGTGTAATTCTGATATATTTGCTAACATGTTTATTTTATAGCCTTGAAGATGTGTTAAGTAGCTGAAACAAGGAAAGCAGCTAAAATTCCAACTGCATAATTTTTCCCCTTAATTTAAGATGAAAACCCAAGTGCAGGTAGAAACAGGTAAAGTAGATCATCATAAAAATGATAGAAGGTTCTAGGTCAATTTGACTATTGGAAATAAAGGCACTATCATGTTTCATCAAATATTAGGACTCAGTGCCAAGGCTTTTTATTATACACAGGGTATGAAGTACTTTATAAATCACCATATCTGCTGACATTCAATTACATTCAGTCTTATTAATATGAACTGCAGAGTGTTTTTAGGTGTCTACCGGCAGTATAACTAGCCTTTTCATTAAAAAAGCTTGGCTTTCACTCATAGCCCAAAAGTTCACATGACACCTTTAAACTTCCAAGATTTAAATGCTGATTCTTTTACAATGTTTCAAACTACAGATTAATTACTTGAGTACCTTAGAAACAAACACCTGTTCATATGCCCAGGGACAGATTAAAATATGGTAACAAAATATGATAACAAATATGTGCAAATCTGGCAGTGATCTTCCCAAGAAAATATAGTCCTTCCGCTTCTCTTTCTATATGATCCCTATTTATTTTGCACAATGGCATATTTTAATAAGCGAATCTGATGCATTTGCAAAACAGTTCTGGAGTCTCTAGGAGGGGAAATATGTGTCCTTGTTCTTGTAATATCACAATTGTAGCCTCTGTTCAGAACCAGGTAAGGTTGAGTGATAAGATCCAACACTTTGCCATTCTCCCACATTCAAGTAATGTGGACTCATATTTTATTTTCGTTTTATGTTTTATCTTCCAACTGAAGAATCCTTATACACACACCTTTTAGATCAGAGGTTTGAAATACTGAGTGTATTCAAGTCAGCTATAAAACTATATAGTTTCCTAGACCTATATTCGAGAGTTCTGATTTAATGCTCTGTGATGACACCCATAGTATTATTATTGTATTGTATTGTATTATTGTATTGTTATTATTAGAATATCCCTGGTAATTCTAAAAGGCAGCCAGAGTTGAGAGTCACTCTTGAGATCATGGCTGTCGAGAGCTGAAAAGCCTCTATATAATTTTGAATGTGGTAGGAGAGAGAGAAAATAGCCTCAGGAGATGTGCTTGAGACTATTACACGTTTTATGGGCATTTATATGAGCCACATGATCTTTTGAGCTCTATTTCCATATATAAATTGTGCAATATAGACATGTTTGTGTATATAGATACATTAAAATACACACGCTTGGGTGTATATGGTATACCCCATATTTACATATAAATAAATGTTCGATTTGAATTTGGTTTAACAGAATCTGTTCAAAACAAAGTATTTCAAACCTTAAAATTATTCTCTCAGGTATGCAAACACCTCGAATGTGAAGTATTTATAGAAGACCACTAGGCGGCGCTAATAGTCTGGGAACGTAAATGGTGTAGGCAGAGGGTGCCGGAAAAAAGTATACACATTTTAAGGAAAAAAAAAAAAAAAAAAAACTGCATTAAAATTGTAACACTCAATATAGAGTGACAACAAAAGATGAATACAAGTCACGTTTGACTTCTGCAATGAAAAGAAGTGCTCAAAGTGATCACCATCAGTGTCCAGACAATTTTAATGAGGTGACTTAAAAGTAATGCATGGACCACATCGCTTAAAGTGTGTATACATTTTTTTGGCACCGCTGGTGTAAGTACATGTTGAAATCATTTATTACCACCCAGCTTTTTCAAAGAAATAAATGCTATGATTTATAGCGACAGTAACATAAATGTCTTTCGATGTCATATAAATAACTTCTGCATGCCCACCGTAGTGTGAGGGGCTATCTTTTTTTAAGAAAGTATTTGTCTCTAGAGTTGTCTTTTAAGTTTTCCAATTTAAAGCTTCATTACTGTTATTGCACAGTTCACTTAAAGGGATAGATCAAAATGTTTCCGATGTCTAATTTTATAATATGTCTAATGCCTACTTTATTTTCTATAAAAATATCACAGTTTTATCAAAACAGAAAGTAAAATATATTATTCTTAGGACCCTTGGCAGATTTAATTCTCCATTTCTTTCTGAATTTTATAAAACTCAAAGCTAGAATGTGCTCAAACTTGACAAATATTAAAATAAATTTTTTAATCGTGTTCAGAATTTGAGGAGATACCCATTTTATTTGGTTTGGACTTCAAATAATCATTTCCCAAAACTTAACTTTGTCATGAAAGCGCATTCTACAAATACAAACACAGCATTATATAAGGGATTTAACTAATAAACATTATAAGGGCCTTTTATTTTAAGGCAGAACGTGATGATACTTCATGAATAAACAAGGAATGTTCCCTATGCTGAAGAAGCATGTGATCTAGTGAATTTAAAGTATTATTACAGCACAGATGAAGAGATTTATTATTCCCACCTGCTTCCTCCCCTAGTGCCAACTTGTTATGCCTCAGGATTAAAAACATCTTCCCATGTGGCAAAAGTCAGAGCATCCCCCTTTTGAAGAATAGAATTTCCAAGCCACATGATGTGTTTGTACAGCAAGCATGAGTTCTGTCACCCAATATTAGTGCTTAAGGGATATTTGACTCTTGTAAAAGATGGCTATGAATATGAAGAGAGATAAGCCTTATTTCCTAGTCCTCCTGCCTTCCCAGTGGCCCAGCATGCTGATATCTGCTTCCCTATTGAAGACTTCAGACATCTCTCTGAAATATCAAAGCCCTCCATAACATATACGAGGAGGCCCTCCAAAAAAACAAACAAACAAACAAAAACCAGAATTTTTTTTTGGAGGGTAGGCCCCTTGTAGTTCTGGCTTCACCTGCTAGGCAAGTGCTCTAGGAACCCATCAGCATCTGTGTACCAGCGAACCTGGTTGTGAGAGTCTGCATTTGGCTTCAGTGAATTTTGGGGGGGAGATTTTTTTCAACTGGTTGCCCATTTCATGATGAATGATTTACGAGTACACCTGCCCACACCACACTGAGTGTTCAGCAGTTTTTGACCCAAATGGCATGACCCCTGTGCCCCACCCTCTCTATTCACCCGATCTTGTCCCAGGTGACTTTTTTGGGGGGGTCTGTTTCCCCGGATGAAAAAAATCCTCAAAAGGAAATGTTTGCCGATGTGGAAGAGGTGAAACAGAAAACGGCAGAAGCAGTAAAAGGCATCAAAATGGACAAGTTCAAAAACCGTGTTGAGCAGTGGAAAAGGCATCTTGATAGGTGTATTGCATCAAATGGAGAGTACTTTGAAGGCGATTGAAGTTTAAACATGTGAGAATAAATGCACATTTTAAAATAAACAAATTCCAGATTTGGGGGGGTCCCCCTCATACACGTCCTTTATGGTGGCATGTATCTCCACTTCACACTTTTCCATTTATCATCATCTACAAACTTACTTGCATTTCAGTTTATGGGGACCTAGGCTGAATTCACTCTGAGACTGGGAGTTAAAATAGTTTAAAGCCTTCAGAGATGAGGCTGAAGGTAGGTAGTATCATTGTTTAAATGGGCTTTTTCTTGCCATGGATCTTCTTGACTACTGAGAATTCATCACATGAGTATTGGTTACACTGCTGTCTAGACTCTTAATTTGGGCTCAGGATTCCTGATGTCTGGTGTCACCTACCACCAACATTCCTGAAGCATGTATATGAAAACTTGTCGAGATGCTCTTCCCCTTATTGCTGAGGCTTCTGATCTCTGTTCTGACTCACTAACCTGTTTTGCCCTCTGTTCATTAGGTCCTTATGGTTTCTGATACTTGCTGAACATTTTTGACAAGAGTCACTCACCTGGACGCAGACACTTCCCAGACCACACCCATACCTGGCCTCTAACTTGATTATCCAATCTTGTTGAAGTATTGTGACTTCCAGTGTCTGCAGGACACCAATACCTAACTGGTTACCACTTGTCTCCCAATGTGGCGTCTCCACCTGGCTCAGGCCAGGTTTGCCGTGCCGCGAATGCCATGGGGTCAACCTGTCTGTTCTCAGACTCTGATATCTTCCCTTTTCTCTTCATCCTCTATTGAAAAGATAATGCTGATGACACTGTCTAGTTCCACCTTCAAAACCTTTTGTTTCGCTAGGATGTTTACAAAACAGAAGTTTTCTTTTCATCCATCACCTGAAAAGCTCCCCTCTCCATATGCTGGCTATTTCTTTGTTAGCCAGTTTTGAAGCAGATCTTTCCTTTATTGTTTCTGGAGCTGACCATCTGGCCTTAGGGAGAATCAAGGGTGTAAGTGATAAACTTAACAGGAGTCAGTTATGATTCGTGTTTGAATCAAGTATGCTTAAATTAAATTAAATTAATTAAATTAAATTAAAAAAAATTTTTTTTTGAGTTGGAGTCTCACTCTGTTGCCCAGGCTGAAGTGCAATGGCACACTCATGGCCACCCCAGTGTCAACCTGCTGGGCTCGAGCCATCCTTCAACCTCAGCCTTCCAAGTCACTGGAACTACAGGCGTGCACTACCACACCCAGATCATTTTTATTTATTTTAATTTTTATTGTAGAGATGAGATCTTGCCAAGTTGCCCAGGCTGGTCTCAAACCTGCGGGCTCAGGCAATTCAGTCGCCTCGGGGTCCCAAAGTGCTGGGATTACAGGCTGAGCCACCGAGCCCCGCCTAATTTTTTAAAAATGAGATTTGTTCTAAACAAGTTGGTCACTGTGCTGACACTCACAATCAGTGAGTGTAACCAAGAATAAGTTACATGTAAATTTGTAGTGGAAAAAACTGGCTAAGAAACAAAAAAACAAAGACATTCTAGTTTCTACTGTAGTTCAGGGTAGATATATGCGATCACACAAGGTGCTCTGAAGAGACAAGTATATACACAGAAAAATTAGTTGACGAAGAAGTAGAACAACTTCTTTTTTTTTTTTTTTTTGAGCAAGTTGGAGTTTATTAGAAGATAGGAAAGCTCTTGGCAGTGAGAAGGGACCCAAAAGTGGGTTGCCGCAGAAGTAGAGCTTCTAACCCAGCACGCTAATTGAAGTAGACTTCTGTGACTGGTGGACCAGGAACGAGCCTTGAGAGAACCCAAAGAAAATGCAATTTAGTCTTCAATACCCCCAGCATTCCTGAGGAATGCTTTGGTTTGGGGTTAAAGAAGTCAGAGTAAAATAACAGGAGAAAATAGACTTTGGAGACCCCTGAGAAATGTACAACTAGTCTGAAATGGATGGAGGGTTTTTATAACTCCGAGAGCATCCAAATAAAATGTATCTTCAGGCCACAAAAACAGAACATTCCGCTGTATGTCAGCTGCACCTCTATGTAGTTCCAACGTGTCCCTCCCACCCATCTCTAGATTTGCTGCACCATAGTAAGAAAGTCTCTTCGCTTTCACAATGATGATTTCTTATGGTGTTTTATTGGCTCATTACTGGCAAAGAGGACTAGAAAGGAGCATTATTGTGGGTTTATTCATCGTGCGGCCACATATTCTCTTTTCCCGTGGGTAAGTATGGGTCATATGGCAAGCAGGCACTTAAGGAAATATCACAGGTGAACGTCTCTCTGCCTTCATGTCCTAACCTGTAACATGGAGACACTAGTGTCTAATTTATACAACATGATGTGTGTAATCCCTGTAGAGGGTTTAGCCTGATGTCTGGTGCATAGGAAGCATTCAACACGTGAAATAATTAGTTAATATTAGCAAGGACATTATCTAGGACAGAGGAAGATTGGGATTCTGGTCCCTGGGGTTGCTGGTTACCTCCTAATTACAACATGAGAAGAAAGTGATTTAGAGCCAACGGTCAGGGTTCTAATCCCAGCACGACTACGACCACACCACACTGAATGTACCTGATCTTGTCTAATCCCAGCACCATCACTTGGTAGCTTGGGAGCCTGAAGAATATTCTGAATTAAAAAAAAATAGCAGAGAATTTGTTGACTCCAAATTTTGAAAGCAAGCTTAACAACAACCAACCAATTTTTTTTACAAATTGCCCAGTGGTACAACTTATGATGTCAATAGCCTTCACAAGCATATATACTTCTGCAGGTCACAACGTATACATATTATTTTTGAGTTGGAGTCTTACTCTGTCGCCCAGACTGGAGTGCAGTGGCACACTCATGGCCATCCCAGTGTTGACCTGCTGGGCTTGGGCAATCCTTCAACCTCAGCCTTCCAAGTAGCTGGAACTACAGGTGTGAGCTACCATGCCTGGCTAATATTTTTTATTTATTGTGGAGATGAGGTCTCACCAGGTTTCCCAGGCTGGTCTTGAACCCACGGGTTCAGGCAATTCACTTGCTTTGGCCTCCCAAAGTGCTGGGATTACAGACTGTGCCACCGAGCCTGGCCTTAATGTATATTTTTTAAAAATGTATTCTTTGACTAAAGTCTATTATTTTCTTCTACACTGGTTTAATTTTTGCCCATTGTCTAGGTCTACGAGGTCTTTTGTGACTTATATAACAAATGCAATCAATTTGTATGCCTTTTAATTAGAATTACATGTATGTGGTCTATTTACCCAGGAACTTCAAACTTTATCTCTTCTACAGGATAGTTAATATATAAAGTACATGAAGAGATTCATAATCACCATTGAAAACTCATTATTGATAATGCTTGGCAGCAATATGGCAAAGTTATAAACACATCTCTATGCTTCTTTAACTATCTTGTTTTGTGCAGCTGTCTCCAAAAACAGATTCTCCAAATTCAGCAAGGAAAATTACATTGCTAATTAGATTTAGAAAACAGTTTGAAAACTAATGAAAAATAAATCTAGTAAGAGGAAACAATCAGTCCAAAATTATCTGTGAGATCTTTACTGCAACCATGTAGGGTACATTTTCTATTTAATTGCATAAGGTTTGTAAAACAGTGCTTTAAATAATATATAAATGCATGCAAAAGTTACTGGTAGGAAAAAAGTGCAGACTGCATTTCTTATCTATGTGGAAGGTATTTTTATGTTCTTGAATATTTTAGATAAATTATTGCTTATTATCACATAACTTTAAGATTTGTTATAGTATTGAATGGAAAAACTGATTTAAGGAGTCGGTTTGAAATGCGTTGTATCACACTTTGACAGTAGATGGTGGTAGAGTCATGCTCTAACAACGTGCTGGGGCCGAGATGAAATACACCTTTTTTTCATTGAAGGCAATAAAAGGACTACGATCCAAGAATTATTCTTGAAAGTCATTATTAATTTGAAATGACATCAAGGTTTTATTCTTTTGCCACACTCTGGTTTACAAGGACAAAATTTCCCTCACACCTTTGCTGCTATACTGCTCCCTTAGGGTGGCCTAAAATTCTTTCATGTGTAATGATTTTCTTTTACATGATTGTAGTGCTTCTGCTGGCTCATCAGAGCCAAGTCTTACATAAAAGATGCTAAGGAAAATCTATTTCCTTGTGATAAGAATGATAATACTCTTTATTCATCTTTGATATTCACTGTCCCTCTTCAATAGCATTACGTGTACGACATGGCAGTGATCGTGAAGGTTAGAGTCAAAGCAGTTTTCTTGGGGAAGAATGTCTATGTTTACATTTTCTTACAAATAGTTGGAAGTACCTCCCACCAGCTCTTTTGTCAATGCCAAATCCATTTATTGCTACTTTTTATCCTAAAACAAGCAAAACAATAGTAGCAACAACAACAAAAATTGAGTTTACTACTTTTCCCTGCATGAATGGGCTATTTCTATTGTCCAGCTTAATACCGAGTCAGCCATTAGTCACTAATGGATTAGTGGCTTCAAAGGGTGGATATAATTGACAGGCACAAATGGGTTTCTAAGCATTTCTCTGAAACTTCTCACTAATGTTCCTTTTACGGGAGCCAATTTCTCTTTGCAATTTTTGTTTTTGATCCAATCAAAAAGAGAGGACTTGCCATCCTAGGATTTGCATTCTGTTTCAATCTTGGGGACCTAGTCTGCCTTCCTAGGATTTTCATAGTTGATTGATAGTGTGAAATAATGCGTCGATCAAATAATTATTTGGAAACAATCACAGGGTGATTATCTCTTATTGTTTTATTTGCTGTTGTGCTTCCCTCTCATTCAGGAAATTGAGGGATGGTTATGAAATTTGGTTCTGTGTATACGTATGTGATTTTTTTCAACATACTTGGGGTTTCTTTCATCTGCTACAAAGACATTTCTATTCTAAGTAATTTGAATATAAAGAACGCACCCTCTGGTTCCTCTAGTCATTATATCTCATCTACTGTTAGAGCCAAGAAAAAGCTAAATTTTAAATAACTGGTTTGATTTTTTTTTTTTTTTAAATTTGTGTGGAGATGACGTCTCGCTATGTCGTCAAGGCTGGTCTTGAACTCCTGGCCTCAAACGATCCTCCTGTGTTCACCCCCTCAAAGTGCTGGGATTACAGGTGTGAGCCACCATGCCTGGCTCTGGTTTGACATTTTTATATTTAAACAGAAATGGTATAAACAAAGGCAAACATGTTGTATAGGAAGATTCATAGGGATCCCACATTGCCATTTTGTTTAGAAGCCTGACACCATTCAACTACACCACCCTAGAGATATTGCTTTTTTAATATACAATTGGTGTTAGAGGCCAAGTAGCCTGTAGCCGGAGCTGAATGCCTCAACCTTACTAATAATTAGAGCTATTGAGACCAAATTATCTCTAATTTTTATTTCGAATTGGTTCAAGTCAATCAGGTTCAAGACTTTGAACTCTTTGCTTTCATGAGAATCCACATAAGACATGACATTTTATCTCTGTAGATGTTTCAGGTGCTGTATCATAAGTCAAAGAAAGGTCCTTGTGTGTGCCTTGGAATGGAGAAATGCTCTTAGACTTCTTCATGTTCCATGACTCTGGTGATCCCTTATAAAGGCTAGTGTGTTGTTAAGCAAATTATTTTTTTTAAAGCTTTACACAGAACTGCTGGCTATCTGACAAGTCTGACAAGTTGCTCTTTAAAGTTTAATCTATCAGAGACTACCCAATCAGCCCGTCTTTATGTAGGGTATTGATTCTCTTTTCTTCCCACTCTAGGGACCAAGAAGTTCCCTAAAAACACTGTTCTCCTTGACCCTTTCTTTAAAAAAATATCTGGAGATTCTTGGTGCTGGGCTGCGTTCATTGTTTAATTTGAGACTTCAACAAAACAATTCAAAAGATTAGTTGAGAAACACAGAAACCATATATAGAGTATGTGTGATGTCCACAAGGTACAAACTTGAAAATGTGATCTAAGCCGGGCTTGGTGGCTCAGCCTGTAATCCCACGCCTTGGGATCTAAGCTGGGCTTGGTGGCTCAGCCTGTAATCCCGCACCTTGGGAGGCTGAGGTGAGTAGATTGCCTGAGCCTGAGGGTTCGAGACCCTCCTGGGCAACTTGGTGAGACCTCATCTCTACAATAAATCAAAAAATCAGCCAGGCGTGGTAGTGCATGCCTGTAATTCCGGGTACTCGGAAGGCTGAGGCGGAAGGATCGCCGGAGCCCAGCAGGTCGAGGCTGCAGTGGCCGGGAGCAGCCACTGCACTCCAGTCTGGGCAACAGAGTGAGACTCCAACTAAAAAAAAAAAAAGAAAGAAAAAGAAAATGTGATCTAGTTATGTCCAGGTGTTTTTTGTCATTTCTGAGATTTCTCTCAGGCATTTGAGGTTTAAACTCAGTTCAGTTCAGGATTTTATCGTGCTACCTTCCTTCCATCTGAATTTGGCTTTAAATCACGGGGCTATGGAAAAGTGCCAGGAC
This sequence comes from Tarsius wallacei, assembly GCA_963574415.1. NCBI lineage: Eukaryota > Metazoa > Chordata > Mammalia > Primates > Tarsiidae > Tarsius > Tarsius wallacei. The sequence goes on along the minus strand of CAUYQG010088115.1, from coordinate 11,171 downwards.
TGTCCAGCTGTATCTCACACCTCACACAGCTGTCTCTACTCCTGCTCCATGGCACTGTGACCCTGGGATCATGTGTGAGACTACTACTTCCAAAGTTCCAGATTCACAGCGGACCCTTCTTTCCTCCCGAATCATCAACCTCATTGAAAGGGCCTCCCTTCTCTCTTTCCCTTGCTCCACCATCACCCACTCGACCTAAAGGAAAACAAGGCCCAGGACTTCCCATTTCAGGGTGCCAGTTTCTCCCTTTCACTCCTTTGGCTCTCTTCTTCCACCCAGCTTGGAAGCTCTTATCTGATCCACAAGGATGATGAAAAGCAATGTGAACATTCTCCTTCATAGGCATTCTTCTAAATAGCGTAGAACTAGGCTGGCTTTTTAAAACTCAAAAGCTAAGAATTTGCTCTAGGTCTTCTGTTTATCCCATTGACTCCTCTCTCTGACATTGTTGGCCTTCAAGGGTGAAAGGGTGTGTGAGAGTAAGAGATGGGAGCTCAGTTAAGGCTCCCATCCGGTTCTAACACAGGGTAATGAGCTCCAGAAGGAAGTGACACTGGGCCCTTTTAAAATCTTTAGCATGATTCTGTAAAGGATGATTAGCTCCTGTTTACAGGTGGGAAACTTGAGACTTGGAAAGACAAAGATGTAGCAACAGCACATTACAGACCAGCACGATGGCAGTGCAGATTCATTGTTACCCGTTAATCTTCCCTCGTAAGGATATTAATGAAAGTTTTAGGCACCAATGGAAAACAGGAAAATAGATTTGCTAATTCTGTGGGTTTTTTAAATTTTAATTCTTTTTAATTCTGATGACTTGGTCGCCTCCTGCCATTAGTCTTGTTCTCCATCAAGCTCCTGCAACTAGGGTTAACCTACATCTCACTTTGCTTCACCCTGGTCCATTCAGAATGATTATTTCCTTGTATCACCATGGATATTATCTGTCCGGCATTCTTAGTAGGGACCAGGGTTTCTCACCTTTGGTGCTGTTGACATTTTGGATCAAATAATTCTTTGATGCGGAGAGCTGTCTTAAGGATATTAGCAGCATTCCTGACCTCTGCCCCCTACATACCAGTAGTACGTTCTCCAATCAGCCAACCAAGCACATCTTCAGACATTGGCAAATGTTCCCACCTCACATTAAGAGCTACTGCATAGTGTTTGTTTGTTTGTTTTTGTTTTTAATCTGTGATTTTACTGCTCTAGTATTATTTCTATTTTACTTGAGAATCCAGTTTTGTAGAACTTCAAGTTTATATCATTTTGGACTCCCTCTTTAAGAAAAAGAATACATACTTATGAAAATAAAACTAACCATGAAATTTAATAATTATTTTGAATGGTAAAAAAGAAATTACAATAAATTACAAATTCTGAAAAGCTAGCAAACACAATATATCACAAAACCCAGAAAAAACACTATGATTTTATTAATTAGTTGCTTATAATACTCCTTTGGCCTATATTTTTAGCGCCTATTTTTTAAATAATCTCTTTCTATTATGAGTTTTCGCAATATTTTTTATAAAGGGAATAGGTCATTTTGTTTTTCTTCTACCATGGTTAAGTTGACATTTGTTTGTTAGTGGTGATATTTCAGAAAAGTTTATTTCAGCCTCACAACTTGTTGTGCTATGATCCAATATATTACAATGCATAAAATGTGATTTTGCACACAGACATATCTCTGCTTTTTGTATTGCTACAGGTTGATGTCATATAAATTCCATTTCCCCCAAAAAAGATAAAGTGTCAGGAGTGCTTATAATAGCAAATTTACATTATCGAGTTTATTCATGATAGAAGACATTTCTGCTTTGACTTGTCAACCATGAGAGTGAAATTCTTTGCTTAGGGTTTTGCAGGTTTGATGCTTGGAAGAATTTTCTGTGGACTGGCTTCTGGATCCACACTTTTCAAACCTTTTTCTTCCACTGTACACATTCTTTCAGTTCTCAGTAGCATAAGACATATGCACATAGAAACGCAGCCTCTCCCTTTTCACATTGTTGTCACATTCCTAAATAAGTCCGCAAGGAGATGCAGTGAGCATAGGACCCAACATGCCAGTAACCACATCAACATTCCATTATACATGATGGAACTATTCTGTTATACAAGACAGAGATGCAATGGGAGGACATTAGAATGGAATGAGACAGACATCTTGATTGGCAGTCATTAAAACTTCTTAATTTTCACAAAATTATGGAAACTATGGGTTCATATTTTCTCAAAAATGAGAGGTCATATTTTTGTAGCCATAGTCAATAAAGAAGTTTTATCTTTCCCCTTTAAAGCTAATAAGCCCCTCCCTCCAGATGAAAAGATCACCTATAGATTACAATGTACACTAGTTGGGGGCCATGAGTGCACTTAAAGCCCAGACTTCTTCACCACTATGCAATGCATCCATGTAAACAAAAATGATTTGTGCCCCCAAAGTTACTGAAATTAAAAAAATCCCTCTCTCCAAAACATAAAGAGGAAAAAAGTATTTTGTAGCTATCCCCTCCAGATTAAGAATGCTCTTGATTTATCTGTTTTAGAATTTTATATAAATGCAATAATACAGTATGTTTAATTTTATCTTTTTTTTTCTCAGTATAATATGTTTGAGATTTATCTATATTGTTTCAGGTATATCAATTATTCCTTTCATAACTGAGTAGCATTTCACTGAATCTTAAACCGTGACTTGTTTATCTATTTATCTGTTGCCAGACATTTGGGCTTTTTTTTTAGTCATTGGGTATTTTAAGAAAAATTGCTATGGACGTTTATATGCAAGTACTTATGTGATTAAATTTTTCACCTTTCACTGAAGTACCTAATTTGGGTCATATGTCTAGCATATGTTTAAGTATCGTAAGCAAGTTACTTAATTTCTCTATGCCTCCGTAACCTAATCTGTAAAATAGAGACACTAGTGTCTAATTTACAGGATATGATGAGCCTACCCCATACAAAGGTTTTAGCAAGATGCCTGGTATGTAGTATGCACTCAACCCATGAAACAATGTGAGTTGTTATTAGCTAACGACATTCTCTAGGACAGATGAGAATCCCCGGTCACTGGGATTGTTGGTTGAAGCTGTCAGGGTTCTAATCCCAGCACTGCACAGTGTTTGGTACCTTGGTGTCCTTAGGAAAGTTCTTTTTTTTAAATTTGTTTTTATAATTTTTATTTTATAGATGTGGGGTACAGTTCAGGGTTAGGTATACAGATAGTCATTGTACAGGTAAAGTTTGGGCCTCACCTTGGTCCCCATGTCACCTGGTTTAAGATCAGGTACCCTTATTGATGAAGTGGGCCTCTCAACCCTTTCCTGGCAGTTTCCCACTACTGTAATCCCTTTCTTGTCATATTATGATAATTGTTCAGGGTCCGCTTATGGGTGAGAACATGTGGTACTCAGTTCTTTGAAGTTTCCTCTTCACAGAACTGAAGTAAACCCCATATTTCATAGGATTTGATATTATTAGTAGTACCATTATTATCATTACTTCCATATCATATTTATATTTTAAATAAATTCTTTATATTGGGAAGGCATGTAATTCAAACAGATTTTGTATAGCCTGATATTCAAACAGAATAGGGTGAACTGCATTTGATCATTGACTTGCATATTAAGGTATTTTATAACTGTAAGGGACTGCCCCCCTCTGTTTCTCCTTGCCTTTGATTTGATGAATGTATTTCCTCTATAACCTATAATTTTTGTGGTCTCACTCAATCAAAACATTCCCTCGAGGAAATTTTTCTTTTAGTACAACCTGGTTGGTGTTTATGGGAAAAAGTTGATGGAGATCTTTTTATCCTTTGCTGCTCTGTGAAATGTATGTAATTTAGGATTTTGTTGTGAGGTTCCTGACAGCTGGGGGAAGACATGGAATTGTAATGGCTCACTCAGACACAAACAGTCAAGAGCTGTGATGCAGCTAGAGTTTTTATAGCCTAATTGCTGTAGAACAGAAAACACCCAAAACTGCAATTCTGCCTCACCTGGTAATGACGCTGCCTGAATATAGGTTGCTATGATATTGGAAGGAGCTGAATTGAAAGGGAAACCTAGAAGTTGTTATGCTTTAGAACTGAGGACCTTGCTCATATAAGCTTCCGTGGAAAATTATTATTTTTTTTTAGCAAGAATAGAGACATTATGTAAACAGTTTCCAAAAGGCTGCTGGTAATCACAATGTCAGTAAAATATTCTTAATTTTTGCAAGCTAGAGTGTCTCTATTTTCATTTTGTTACTGAAGGTGCAGGAAGTAGATATGGGCCTGATGTTAATAATACACCCATAACCTGTGTATTTACATAATAGCAAGTTGTGAGTATATTAAGTTTCTAAAGTGTGTTAGCTATAACTAGACATAAGTAGAGTTCAATGGGTATGATTTGAAAATCCCGCTATGAGTCTGACTTTTTTTAGATTCCACATATAAGACAGATCATCCAGTATTTGTCTTTCTATATCTGACTACACCATTTTATAGTCTCACCAACAGAGCAAAAGTTTCCAGTTTCTTCATATCCTCACCAACACTTATCTTTTTTTAATAAAAAAAAAAGCAGGTGTGAGGGGGTATAATTAATATTATTAAAGTCTAATGGAAATATTGTATAAGGTCTAAAAAATAACAGCCAATATGAAGAGGACAAAAGACAGTCATGACATACCATACTTCTCTGTATTCACATTTGATATGGATAATTTTTATAAGTGTTTGGTACATGGTGGGAATATTGATGTTATTGTTTTGTAGATCCAACAAATTCCATCCAACTTTTGAGAATTAAAGTTTAGCTTCAGAATAGTTATTTTTAATATTAGATTATATCTCAGCAATATTGCTTATTTTTCATTTTCTTCTTATTATTTATTTATTTTTATTTTATTTTTTTGAGTTGGAGTCTCACTCTGTCACCTAGACTGGAGTGCAGTGGCCGCTCCCGGCAACCGCAGCCTCGACCTGCTAGGCTCTGGTGATCCTTCTGCCTCAGCCTTCCAAGTAGCTGGAACTACAGGCGCGCGCCATCACGCCCGGCTAATTTTTTGATTTATTGTAGAGATGAGGTCTCGCCAAGTTGCCCAGGCGGGTCTCGAACCCGTGGGCTCTTATTTATTTATTAAACAAAGATAATAAATTACTGTCATTGTCATTATGACCAAAGGTGCCTTATTACCAGGTCATAAGTTATTCTAGTGCTATGTCTTAACTGTAGGGATACTGCGGGTACAATAATTTGGCACTCTCATCCCTTTTGGGCTGACATTTGAACTTATGGCCCAAACCATTTCAGGATTATGTTCTTTAAAAATAACAAACTAATAAAATAAAATAAAACCGCAAGCTACAACTGTGCACTGATAATTTCAAATTGAATAATTACTTTAATGTAAATTTTAAATATTTGTTTTGTAGTTTATAATTCATCGCATATGCATTAGTTTTTTTTATAGTAGCTATAGTGAAAACATAGTGTATGCCCACAGGAACAAAAGGATATTGCCGTTTTAGAAATAGCAGTTGAGAGCTTGGAAAAGAAGGAAGGCTGTAACTTGAACAGTGATAGCTCTTTGGAGGCTATTTGAATAATCAAAGGGCAATAGAGCTGTTTTATCTCGTAGACAAAGTTATATAAACTCTGTAAGATTTTTACATATTCGTTACAAGCTGATAGATTTACTGGGTACATTTAAGTGATTTAGCATACAAACAATCTCACATGAAATCAGAATTTCAGTATTTTCTATTTTCCTTGATTGGCACAATGCTAAAATTTTCATTAGATTCTAACAGGTCAAAGACTGATTTGTGGAAATGATATAATGAATGATGTGGGGAGAAAACTATTCTTGTTAATCATATCTGAGTACTTTTCTGTGCCTACATAGTCTTTCTGATTTACCAAACTTCACTGCCTTAGACAATCTTGTCATATCTCTCAGGTTGGTTGAAGTTTAATGTTATTTCAAAATATGTGATATTTTGATATTTGATAGATTGAATTACTGGGCCCCAATTCTTTAGACATTAAAATGGCTTCATGGCAGGTGATTTTTAGATCTGATTTTTGAGTTTTACTTTGGTTAGTGAGGATTTTAGTACATGTGATATGTGCAAAAACCTCAAATAAGCTTTAGTGGTTAGATTTGCCTTCTTGTGCTCTTGCTTTCTGGTAAAAAAAAAAAAAAAAAAAAAGAACATGCTTTGTTTAGGCTGTTGTTCAAAGATGATGAAGGGCACATGGAAAATACTGTACTTGGATTCAACCCAAAGTTTGGAGTCAAGGCCAGCTGAGTATAACTTAGATTAGCCAAACCCCATTGACTTACAAAGGCATATACAAAAAATAAAGTCTTATTGTTTTCTGCCTTGAATTTCTGAGTGGTTTATAAGACCTCATTTTTGTGGCAATAGCTGGCTGGTAAAGAGTGAAAGACATTCTGATTGCTTAGTAAGAGGTTTGGTTTCATTTTGCTAATGAAAAGAATGAGACACTAACTGATTAAGTGATTTTCCTGAGGTCAGACCAAACCTCAGGAAATAATCTGAGTCTACCTGGGTCAACATTACTTTACCTTGAGCCAGGACATTTTAAATCAGACTTCAGACCAATAAACATCTTGGCTGTTTGCTTCAAAAAAGTTTTGTGCAAAGCAATTTTTCTGGGCAAATAATTTGGGCAAACAACTACCTAGTCAGAACATCAGTTTGCTCACCTGAGCAAACATCTCATCTACTAGATCATTAATTCATTTATCAAGACTTACTTTTAAACTTTTATTTCTTTAATCCTGAGCTATTAGGACATTCACTTTGCCAATTCCAACTACTCTGTTGAAAGAGCCACCTTAAACCACTTGAGTTGAGCACAACTGTTTAGTCTTCCAAAACTGTATCTTTGAGAGATTACTAATATTGTTAAGATAATATTCACCCCTGCTGAAGTAAGTTTAATGCACTCAGTTTTACTTGATAAACAGTTTTCTGATGTCTTGGTATAAGAATTGACAGCAGACATATGAACCCAGAATTTATGTATAAAAAATTGTGTATTTCTTCTTACATGTTTAAACTTTAGTCACCTTCAAAGTACTTTTTTTGATGCAATATATCTATCAAGATACATTTTTCACAGCACAAAACAGATTTCAAACTCATCAATTTTGATGCCTTTTAGTGCTTCTGCCATTTTTTGTTTCATCTCATCCACATTCACAAAATATTTCCTTTTGAGCAGTGGTCCCAAACTTCTTGGCATCAGGAACTGGTTTCATGAAAAAAAATTTTTCCGTGGACCGGGGGTGAGGAATGGCTTGGGGATAATTCAACACATATCATTTATTGCACACTTTATTTCATTATTATTACATTGTAATATATAAAAAATAATTATACAACTCACCACACACACAAAAAAAGAGATGGGAGCAGAAGTAATAAATAAAATAATGGGCAAGCCATGCACGCACTAAAATAAGTGTTGGATTCAGATTTAAAGCCTGCCACCAGATGCAGCTGTACAATTGAAGTATGTCAACTCACTTGCCCCCTACTGATAGGGTTTTGATATGAGTCTGCAAGCAACTGATTTATTATGGTCTCTGTTAAACTTCACTACTAATGCTAACCTGTATTTGCAGCTACTACTCGGAGCTAGCATCACTGCCTCAGTTCAACCTTAGATCACCAGGCATTAGATTCTCTTAAGGAAAGCACAACCTAAGTCCCTTATGTGCACAGGTCACAATACGGTTCGCACTCCTATAAGAATCTAATGCCACTACGGATCTGACAGAAAATGGAGCTCATGCTGTAATGCAAGTGATGAGGACAGGCTGTAAATACAGACGAAGCTTCCTTTACTGGTCCTCCACTCATCTCCTGCTGTGCAACCCGGTTCCTAACAGGCCATTGACTGGTACCCCTGCCTCTGAGGACTTTTTTCACCTGGGGAAACAAAAACAAGTTGTTCTGTTGAGATCAGGTAAATAGGGAAGGTGGGGCACAGGAATCATGATATTTGGTGTGGGCAGGTGCATTTTTAAATCACACATCATGAAATGGGCAAATGTATTGAAAGACTCTCAAAAAAAATTAACTAAAGCTGAACACAGCCTCTCACCACAACACTCGCTGGTACACTAATGCCAACAGCTTCCTAGAACATTTATTTGGGGGGGGGAAACCTGTAATATAAGGGGCTCATCCTCTAAAAATTCATTTTTTGGGGGGGTCCCCTCTTGTACCTTAGACTTATTCTGTTATACATTAAAAAACACATACATTATCAAGAATAAACTAAACCTATATATATATGTTTATTGACTTCTAGTTCTCTTTACTCCATCATGAATATACACATTGATCTATGAAACAGTCTGTCATCTATAAAGGAAAAAGGTTGGGAAAATCATCCTTAAAGTTTCCAGATCTAAAATTCTATGATTCTAAGATTCCAAAGTTTTCAATCCCATGTGTAAAATATTTACTGGAACAGGATGTTTGTTTTGACCTCTCTTAATAGGAAGCTCACAAATTGTAACAATTTATATAAAATCATTTTATTGTTTCTTAATTTTTAAAATCTGTTATCCATGTTTTTAAAAACACTGGTACAATTTTATTGTTTAAAGTTTTTTTATACAAATTGGTTTACATTAAAATTCTGAACCTAAATATGTTATTTTTCTGATGCTAATTGTATTCTTCTCAAATGGTAACATTTTACTCATTTATAATTCACAGGTAAGCAATATTACCCACCCTGAATAGAAGTTCTATGTACAAAGAAATACCACCTAAGTTAATGTCACTTTGTTTCATTTTTGACTTCTCTCAGAAGATATTTATTATTATTTTGTACACAATCCTAACTTGTCTTATACAGATTGGAAACAACAAAATAAACTCTTAGGTTATGATATGTGCAGGCACACTGATAAATGAAGAAGAAAGAGTAGTTTTCAATGAAGGAAGCCACATCATTATGGGAAGCAGCTACATGATCAAAAAGTACAAAGTCTAGATACGTTTAAAATGGGCCAGTCTTATATACCTTTGATTTAAGGATAGTGAAATAACAGATGTTCATTATAATGATGATCCATCATCTGGATACAGACTTAGAGTCTCAGCAGAATTCTTTATTTAAGGATTCAGAGAAATGTATAATACATTTTAGAAACATTCACATACCAAAGTTTTGCTTTTTTAACTTTTAGAAATAAAACATCATAAGTTTGCAAAATCTGACTGTGCAAAATAATAAGTTATTCAAAGAGTTCTAGACAGCTAGGGTTTTATAATACTTAGCCTTTTGAAATTTCTCTAATGTTTTCCTGGTTTGCTTTCTTAGCTTTATACCCACATTTTGGATTCAAGAATTTATTTATAGCATCTATCTTTCTTTACTATTTTATAAACAGTTAATATTTTCATATTGGCAAGAATTAAATCTTGTCTTTCATTTTTATTTCCACCTTTAACTTTTCCTTTCAAAACTCATTATTTCAAATATATCAGGAGGATTTTATGCATGACTCACTGAGCAAAGGTCAACACTAAATAGGAAAATGTTACACTTTTGATTTACTCTCTTTTTGGTGTGGAAGTAAATTTAATTGAGAGAGATTTTTTTCTTCTGAGTCAAAAACTTTCACTTATTAAAAATAAGATATAGATTAATTACACCTTATGCTCTCATGATTATTCCATAGCCTTGGTAGAATATAGTCTGGTCTCTTTGGAAGGAGGTCACATTAGAATGTCACTCTGAAGTCAGATGTTGCCCTCTTACAATGTTTTTGGCAGTTTAAATACAATATCTTTCATATGTGAGTTAACTAGGATATATAAACTTATAAGAAGATTTAAATAGTAAGAGCTCAAATGTTGTATTGCTTCACTTAGCACCATGAAGGTGAATGTAAAAATAGATGAAAAGGAGGGGTAAAGAAAAAGATTGTACTTTCAAACAGATGATAGATAAGAAGGATGAAGAAGGAAAAAAAGCTATATTTGGAATTTACAAATGTAAATTTCCTAGCACAAAAATAATGGCTGTGTCAAAAAAAATTTCATCAGCCAGAAAATGTGTTGCTCTGTTCTGACATAACACTGATTTATTTCTTGACTGTTTTATTTCAATTAACAATGGTTTGGACAACTGATTTATTTTTTGAGTTCACTATGAATAGTAGAAGTAATATCTTATAATGATCATTACAGTAGCTCTGTAGGTATATTGTTGAATTAGTTTGAGAGCAAACATATTTTAAAATAAATGAAGCAACATATAACCTCTATAAAACCAACCACTAATTCTCATTTTTGGGTGGTGTCATACTCTATTTTTTCCCATATTTAAGTACAAGGTCTTTTTCATACCAAATATTATTTGTGCTTACACGTTTATTTAAATATTAAATTAAAATTAAGTAGAAATAATACTGTTCTTAAAATTTGACTATCAGAAAGATAAGTGGATGCTTCCTGTGATCTCAGAAATTCAAAACTATAAGTTGATTAACTGCAAATTATGATTCACACTTCTAGATTAATGATTAGATAATCAAGTGTTTTCAAATATTTTGGAGTGTGATGAAATCCAGGTTTAACTCAGTGTGTACGCTAATTTACTGTCAATTTCAATGAATTTGGATATGTTTGTTTGAGAAGTGTGAGACTGTCAGTCACCCCCCTGGATGACCTTCTGTTGTTAGACCATTTTCTTGCTAAGATATCAGCTCTACTGGAGAGAATTTTTATTATGTATTTATTTATTATTTTATGTAGAGACAAGGTCTTGGTATATCGACTAGGCTGGTCTCGAACTCACGGGATCAAGCAATCTTCCAGCCTAGGCCTTGCCTGGGATTACAGACGTGAGCCACCCTGCCTGGCTGGCTATCTTCCATTCAAAACAGATATGAATAGAAATAAAGAAATGATTTCAGTACACGTTATTTTACTGATGGCTGGAACACACTTTAAGAATCACTGTTCTAGCCGGGCTCGGTGGCTCAGCCTGTAACCCTGCGCCTTGGGAGGCTGAGGTGAGTGGATTGCCTGAGCCCGCGGGTTCGAGACCCGCCTGGGCAACTTGGTGAAAGCCTCATCTCTACAATAAATCAAAAAATTAGCCGGG
>CAUYQG010088114.1:0-76026 GCA_963574415.1 Tarsius wallacei | reverse complement strand
ACTGGCAGAATTGACAACCACTTCCCCTGGATTTCTTCTCTTCTTTTCTCACCCAGAGATGGTTTTAAATTTAGATGGTGACTGTCCGGATGAAAGTGTGGAAGGGCCGGGTTCGGTGGCTCAGCCTGTAATCCCATGCCTTTGGGAGCCTGAGGTGAGTGGATTGCCTGAGCCCGCGGGTTCGAGACCCGCCTGGGCAAGCGAGACCTCATCTCTACAATAAATCAAAAAAAAATTAGCAGGCGTGGTAGCGTGTGCCTGTAGTTCCAGCTACTTGGAAGGCTGAGGCGGAAGGATCGCCGGAGCACAGCAGGTCGAGGCTGCGGTGGCCGGGAGCGGCCACTGCACTCCAGTCTGGGCGACAGAGTGAGACTCCAACTCAAAAAAAAAAAAAAAAAAAAAGAGTTATGACTTTAAGGGCCAAGTTTCCAGAGAGAATGCTAGTGCATTGAAATAAACTCTATACTTAAGGCTGCTTTTTCTTCTCAATACATTTGCATATTGAGGCTCAGGGCACAGTTACTGAAAAGAAAGCAACTACATATTGCTAGAGAAAGTATTGGATTAGGGAGATTTTTTAAAAAATGGAATTTATGGCTAATAAGATATTCATAACCTAAGGTGCCTACGTCCCAGAGACAAAGGAACCATAGAGAAATAAGACTGACATTCTTCATGCATTTTTTTCCCTGAAGCATCTGCCAATTTCTAAGTTGTACCTGTGCCAGATAAGAAGCCAGAAACCAAGCAGAAAAGAGCTGCTAAGAGGCTAAACAGCTAAACTGAGATTTAGGCATTACTATGATTCTAGAGACAAAATTGAAGTATAGGGCTCACAAATGGCAGTCATTTCATTGAGACTCTGAAAGTCTGGTGCTATGGACAAACCAGAAAAATGTTAAGATGGATTGGGTCAAAGTTATTTGCTCATGCTCTACCTCCCTACTAAAGAAGAATGAATATCTCTAAAGGAAGATAACCATAATCCAGGATTTCCTCAATTTTAAATATAAAAGATGATTAGCATCCAATGACAAAAATACTACTAAGCATGCTAAGAAACAGGAATAAGTGACTGAAAATTAAGAGAAACAACAGACAACCAGATGTATTCCAGATATTTTAGTTATCACGCAAAAACGCTAAAATAATTATGACTCATGTATTTAAGAGGGTAGATGAAAAAATGGTCAATTGGAAACGTTTTAAAAAGAATAACATTTAAATTAAAAACTAACTAAATTCAATAACCATAATCTAGTGTTTAAGAGATGAGTTTAAGAGTACATTAGACATAGCAGAAAAGAGAGTTAGTTAATGGGAAGATAAGGCAGGAAAATATACAGGCTGAAGTTTAGAGAACAGCAAAATTTGGTGAAATGCAAAAAAGTCTAAAAGCACTAACTTGTATGCAATTCAATTCACAGAAGGAAAGGAGAGAGAATGGATCAGAAGCCTCATTTGAAGATATGCTAACTAAGAATTTTTCAAAACTGACCAAAAAAAAAAAAAAAAACTAAGCCACAGATTGAAGAAACTATTTAAATGTCAAGTAGCATTTGAAGAAGAAGGAGCTGCCACCACTGTGGCCACCACCACAGAAAAACTACTGGAAAATTAATGCTTCCTAAATTATTCCATACTCTAAAGGAGCAGCAATGAAACTGATGTCTAATTTTTCACAAGAGAAAAATTGAATTCAAAAGATAACACAACAGAATGTTTAAGTGCTGGAAGATAACTGCCAATTCAGAATTCTATTTTCAGTAAATATATTCTTCAAAACTGAGGATAAATCAGTGCTTCTCAGACAAATATAAGCAGAAGTTATTGCTAATATATTCACATTACAACAAATACTGAAGAGAGTTATTCAGGTAGAAGATGCTCCCAAATGGAAACATGTTAATGCAAGAAGGAATAATGAAGACCCAAAGGGGAAAACAAACAAATAAACCTACGTTAATATAGAATGTTTAAAACAACAACAAGAAGAATATCTTATACGGTTTAAAACAAAGGTTAAATTAAAATTTATGGTCCTAATAAAAAGATCTAAGGGTTATAAATGAGTTAAAATGCTTTATATTCTTGCATTGCTCAGGAAGTGGTAAAATTGCTAAATATAGATCCCAATAAGTCAGTATGCATATTATTTCCAGAGTAACTGCCGAAAATTATAAAAAGAATGTATTACTATCAAGCTAATAGAAGAAAAATATAATAAAATACTTGATTAAGCCAGAAGTCAAGAAAGAAAAAAAAGGTATGACACAAAAGATAAATAGAAAACACATGATAATATGCTAGATTTCAATGCAAATACAGTCACTTAACAACTGAGATATGTTCTCAGAAATGTGTCTTCAGGCTATTTTGTTGGGCAAACTTCATAGAGCATACTTACACAAACTTAGATGGTATAGCCTACTACACATCTAGGCTATATGGTATAGCCTATTTCTCCTAGACTACAAACCTGTACAGTATGTTACTACACTGAATACTGTAGGCATTTGCAATACAGTGGTATTTATCTAACTAAACATATCTAAACATACAAAAGGTACTGTAAAGATACAGTATTATAACTTTATGGGACCACTGTTGTCTATGTGATCCATCATTGACTGCAACATCACTATGTAGCACATGACTGTATATTAATAGTTACATTAAATAATGATGGCTTAGAATTTCCAACTGAAAGGCAAGGATCACAAGCTCAAATTATAACAATAAAACAAAACAAGCAAAAATAATGTTTTTATTGAAAGGAGACACATTTAGTATAACACAAATGTTAAAAGTATGGAAACAGTAATATGTAAACACTAACCTAAATAAGCTTGGCATGGCTAGATTAATTAAAAAGACTCATTTCAAGGTATAATACTTTTTAATTTGGACATGTGTAATTACAAACCCCCATTATAACTGACACAATTAAAAGGAGAAATAGATGAATCTGTAATCATAGTGGGATATTTTACATGCTTCTCATCTACATAAGACGTGATTTCAAGTCTCAGCCATCCTGGTTATCCAGCTGGCCAATAAACTCATAAAATATAACACTGTCTCACCTCCTCTCTACCTGTTCTTATTAATAACCAAGTCAAAGAGGTTCACTCTAATTCACCACTCGAATATCTTCTTCCATTGAACTCTTTAGAGTCCATATTATTTTGGAATTCTGAGGTTATTTAATTCTAATACTCCAATTCCTAGGGTTTCCTTCTCTTGAGTGTATACTAATTGAGCCATTGCTTTTATGATTTTCTCCATCAGTTGTCTACTCACACGTGTAAATGCAGCTGTTGAGGTCATGAATGAAGCGTGGATAACCACTGCACCATTCACCTATAAAATACTACGTATATCTGGACATAGCATGCAATAATTGGGAGGGGCTAATTCTCAAAGCTTTTTTAGCATGTGACAAAATCAAGTGAATCGAGAAGATGGAGAAAGACAAGACTGGGCAGAACTAGGGCTGGGGACACTGACCTTTTAGTGAAGCTCATCTTACAATGAAGCTATCTGCGGGCTTAAAAATATTTACATTTTCTTACCCTGTAATTACACTGCTAAGATTTTAGCATGAGGAAATAAAAGTATACACAAGAAATTTCTACAGGATAACTATTGCTATTAGTAGAAAAGAGAAAATTTCTCAATAACTAGCCAAAGTGAACTTTTACTTCCAGCCAAGATGGAGTAGCAGGGCTGAATTTACTCTCCTGTGCAAAAATAAAACAAATAGACAAAAATATGTTACATTTCAGTTATTATGATATCGAACCCTAGGTAATGTAGGACAGTGATCCCTGACAGATAGGAAACAAAGTAAACTCTACAATTTCCTATCTTACTTCATGGAGAGAATTTCCAGGCTGTGCTGTGGGGAGATGAAACCTAGAGAGAGCCTGGCAAACTGCCTGCCTGAGTCGATGGAGCTTGGAGTCCATTGCAGCATAAACAGCTAAACTTTGCAGATCAGAATGCTGGAGATGTAAGCACTGCATGAAGAAAATTTTAGAGATTATAGAGGGTCCTTATAGAGCAGCAGTCCCTGACCATTTTGGCATCAGGGACCAGTTTCATGGAAAACAATTTTTCCATGGATGTGGGTGGAGGGACAGAGAGGAGCAGGTATTAGATTCTTAATAGAAGCATGTAATCTAGGTTCCTCACATGCTCAGTGCACAATAAGGTTTGTACTCCTATAAGAATCTAATGCCATGGCTGATCTGACAGAAGATAGGTCTGCTCTCCTGCTGCTTCTCCTGCTATGTAGATGGGGTTCCTAACAGGCCATGGACCAGTACCCACTCATAGCTCCAGGGATTGAGTACTCAGCTATAGAGTGTTATGTTGAGTAATAATCAGCTTATGCATGTGAAGGAACAATCAAAGGCTGGGCAAAGAACCACCCAAAAGGATTAGATGGAACAATCTCCAGAGCTCATGCAAGGTTTACAATAGTGCCTCTTTCCACCATCCTGAGTAGAAGAAAGTTACAGGGAATGGGGAAAAATACTCAGAAGGGTTTTACCTCAGCAATGGGTTAAGTTATCAAGAAAATTCTTATTCTAAGCCATAAAACAATCAACTAAAGTCTCAAATCAACTAAGTCTCAACCAACTAAAAAGAATTTAAAGAATTTAAATCATACAAAGTATACAAGGGGGACCAAAAAAAAAAAAGCCAGAATTTTCTTTTTTTTTTTTTTTTAGAGAGAGAAAGAGAGCGGGCCCCTTATAGTACAGGCTTCCCTCTCTAGGTGAATCAAACAATCAACCAAAGTTTTTATCTGGGAGTTTTGAAAAGGTTGCATCACAATTTGTGGAAGAAACATACCAAGTTGACTGGTTCTTCTACCATGACAACGCACCTGCCAACATGGAGCTGAATGTTCAGCAGTTTTTGATCAAAAACAACATGACCCCTGTACTCCACCCTCCCTATTCATCTGAGCTCATCCCAAGTGATTTTCTTTGTTTGTTTGTTTGCCTGATGAAAAAGTCCTCAAAGGGGAAACATTTTGCCAATGTGGAAGAAGTGAAACAAAAAATGGCAGAAGCACTAAAAGGCATCAAAATTGACAAATTCAAAAACTGTTTTGAACAGTGTAAAAAGCATCTCAGTAGGTGTATTTCATCAGAGAGTATTTTGAAGGTGACTAAAATTTAAACATGTAACAGTAAATACACAATTTTCTATAAATAAATTCTGGGGTTTTTGCCCCCCCCATAATTTCTGACCACAATGGAATTCAATTAAAAATTGATGAGAGAAATATAATCAGAAAATCCCCAAATATTTAGAAACTAAATAAACTTTAAGTTACCCATGGGTTAAAAAAATGAAAATAAAAGAAAAAGTAGATAGCACTTCATGCTGAATGAAAACACAATATATCAAAATTAGCGAGGTGTTGAAATACTGAAGCTAAGTACTACAACTGTACTCAGAGGGAAATTTATGGTACTAAAGTCCTATATCACAGAAAAAAAGAAAGGTATCCAATCAATGACTTCAGCTTCTACCTTTAAAAAGTAGAAAAAGAGCATACTAATCTGAAGAAAGAAGGTGATAGGATAAAAAAAAATAGAATGACAATATATACAACAGAAAACAACAAAACAAAAGAGAAAAATCAGTAACACCATAAATGGGCTCCTTAAGAAGATTGATAAAATGAAGCCTCTAGCCATACTGATTAGGAAAAAAAGAAGACACAGATTATCAATATCAAAAATGAGAGATGTGACATCACTTCCATTTTTACAGACATTTGACAATTATCAATAGACTATTATAAACAATTTAATGCTAACAAATTCAAGAACTGAATTGAAATTAACACATTGCTTCAAAGATACAAGCTACCAAAGTTTAAGAAAAAAATATATAACCTGAATAGCCCTAGATCTATATTTAAAATTTTAATCTATACTTAAAACCTTCCCACGGAGAACTCCAAAACAGATCATTTCACTTGGGAATTCTACCAAACATCTAAAGAGGAAAAATACCATTTTTTTCACAACTCATCTAGAAAATTGAAGTGGAGGAAATCCCTTAGAACTTATCATAAGAGTCTAGAATTTCTCTGATATTAGTCAGACAAAAGCCCTTCAAAAAAGGAAACTGCAAACCAGTATCTCATGAACATAGATAGAAAACTCTTAACATGTTTTTCTTTTAAAATATTTTATTCTGCCTGAGGAAGGGGGTGGCACACCTCATCAACAAGGGTACCTGTATAATGAACGTTTGTATACCTAACCGTGAATTGTTACCCCACATCTTCAAAAATAAAAAAATTAAAAGTAAAAAAAAATATTTTATTTTATAGAGCAGTTTAGACTCATAGAAATATTGAGCAGAAAATAAAAAGTTCCTTCATACCCCCATCCCCACACTCACAGTTTTTTCCACCATCAATATTTCACACCAGAGTAGTATATTTTTTACAATGGATGAACCTACATTGATAGTTCATTATCATCTAAAGTCCATAGTTTACATTAGGATTTACTTTGATGTTGTATATCTTATGGGTTTTGACAAATGTATAATGACATATAGCCACCATTATAGCACATCAGAATAGTTTCACTACCCTAAATAAAATCCTCTGTGCTCCATCTGTTCATCCTTCCCTATATACCTCAACTCCAGAACCATATCTTTTTTTGGAGTCTCACTCCGTCGCCCAGGCTGGAGTGCAGTGGCATGCTCACGGCCTCCCCAGCATCGACCTGCTCTGCTGGGTTCCTGCGATCCTTCCACCTCAGCCTTCCAACCGGAACTACAGGTGTGCGCTACCACGCCTGGGTAATTTTTTATTTTTTAATTTTTATTGTAGAGACGAGGTATCGCCAACTTGCCCGTGCTGATCTCACACTCATGGGCTCAAGTAATCCACTCGCCTCAGCCTCCCAAAGTGCTGGGATTACAGGCTGAGCCACCCAACCCGGCCTCTTCCATATGTTTCATGGCTTGATAGCTCATTGGTTTTTTTTAGCACTGGTGGGACTTGGATGTTTGCTCCAACCAAATCTCTCATGTTGAAATTTGATATCTTGGGGCAGCCCCTTTGGGTTCCTTCCCGCTGTGGGAGCTTTTCTGTCCTCAATAAATTCTGCGAAAGAAAGAGAGAGAGAGAGAGAGAGAGAGAGAGAGAGAAAGAAATTTGATATCTTATGCTGGAGGTGGGGCCTAACGGGAGGTGTTTGGGTTATGAGAGTGGATCCCTCATGAACAGATTAATGCTCTTCCTTGGGCGTGAGTTCTCACTCTACTCATCCCCATGAGACGTGGTTATTATAGAGTTCAGCGCCTTCTCCCATCTCTGTCTTGCTTCCACTCTCGCCATGTGATCTCATGCCGGCTCCACTTTACCTTCTGCAGTGAGTGTAAACTGCCTGGAGCCCTCACCAGAAGCAGATGCTGGTGCCATGCTTCTAGTACAGCTTGCAGAACTGTTAGACAAACAAACCTCTTTTCTTTATAAATTACCCAGCCTCAAGTATTCCTTTATAACAAGACTAAATGGACTAAGAAAAGCTAAATAGTATTCCATTGTCTGGATATACCAGTTTATTTATCCATTCACCTGCTGAAGGATATGTTGATTGTTTCCAAGTTTTGGTGAATATGAATAAAGCTGCTGTAAATATCCATGTACGGGTTTTTGTGTGCCCAGAAGTTTCCAACTCCTTTAGGCAAATACCAAGGAGCATGATTGCTGGATTTTGTGGTATTGGTATGTTTAGTTTTGTAAGAAACTTCCAAACCACCTTCCAAATTGACTATACCATTGTGCTTTTTCACAAATAATGAGTTTTGATTACTCCATGTCTTTGCCAGCATTTGTGGTGTCATCGATGTTTTGTATTTTGGCTAGTCTAATTGGGGTGTAGTGGTATCCCATTGTTTTAATCTGTATTTCCCTTATGGCATGAAATGTAAAGCATCTTTTCGTATGCTTATTTATTTGTCTTCTGTATATCTTCTTGATGAGGTGTCTGTTCAGGCCTTATGCCCATCTTAAATTTGAATTTTTAAAAATTTTTTTGAGAGTTCTTTGTCTTTTTTGGATAACAGTCTTTTATGAGATTGTTTTTTTGCAAATATTTTCTCCTAGTCTGTGACTTGTCTTCTCATCCTCTTGACAGTGTCTTTCACAGAGCAGAATTTTTAGTTTTAATGAAGTACAGCTTATTAATTATTTATTTATGGATTATGCCATTGCTGTTGTATCTAAAAATTAATCACCATACCCAAAGTTATCCAGATTTTCTTCTATGTTATCTCCCAGCGGTTTTATATTTTTGCATTTTACATTTAGGTCTATAATGTATTTTGAGTTAATTTTTGTGGAGGATTTAAGGTCTGTGTCTAGATTATTCTTTTTTTTTTTTTTTTGCATGAGATGTCCAGTTGCTTCAGTACCATGTGTTGAGAAGACCTTAACAACATGTTAACAAATTGAATGCAATCATATATAAAAAGGATAATGCATCATGATCAAATCAGGTTTGTCCTAGGAATACAAAATTGAGTTAGCATTTTAAAATCAATTAGTGTAATTTTCATTATAACCAGTCTAAAGAAGAAAACAATATGATCATTTTAAATGCAGAAAATCATTTGGCAATAAACTACATTAATTCTTGATTTTAAAAGAAATACTCAACAAACTAGGAATAAAAGGGAATTTACTCAATCTCATGAAAGCTATCTATCTATCTATCTATCTATCATCTATCTATCACCCTATAACTAACACTTAGTGATGAAAAACTGAATGCTCTCCAACTATGTTCAGAAACAAGGCAAGGATACTTACTCTCACCACTGCCATTCAACATCATATTGGCCATTCTAACCAGTGAACTAAGGCAAGAAACAAATTAAAGGCATCTAGTCTGGATAGGTAAAATAAATCTTCTTTATCCAGAGATGACATTATTGTCGTTGTAGAAAAATGTCTACAAATTAACTATATGTTTAGCAAGTTTGAGAATACAAGGGCACTATATCAAAATCTATTATATTTCTACACAGTAGTAATAAAGAATTAGAAATAGAAATTTTAAAAAGCAATACATTTACAATAGCATCAGAAATATATGAAATATTTGGAAATAAATCCAACAAAAGATGTGCAATGCATCTATACTAAACATTACAAACATTGCTGAAAGAAATTAAGACATAAAAATATAAGGAGAAATGTCATCTTCGTGGACTGAAACACTCGATATTACTTAGATATCAATTCTACCCATATTGATCTATAAATTCAACACAATCTCAATTAAAATCCCAGTAGTATTTTTTTTTTGTAGAAACTAAGCACGTGGGTTCTAAAGTTCATCTGGAAATTTAAAGGACCTAAAATAACCAAAACAACGAGGAAGAACAAAGCTAGAGAACTCCCACCACCTGACGTATTCACTAATTTTAAAGCTACAGTAATCAAGACAATGACATAGTGTCTAGATAGAAAAATATATCAACAAGAACAGAATAGAGAGACCACAAATAAACTTATAAATATATGAACAAACAATTGTAGACAAAGTTCAAAGGGAATTCAGTGGGGGGAAAAAATAGTTTTTCAACAACTGTTGAATATCCAATAAATGGTAAACTTTGATCCATGCCTGGATCAAAGATCTTAATGTAAAATTTAAAGCTGTAAACATTCTGGAAGAAAACATAAAATAAAAATTTTGTGACTGTTAGGAACTTGGGCTAGGCAAAGGGTTTTTAGATACAATAATCCAAAGTATAATCCACAAAAGAGGAAATCAATAAATTTTATTTTATCCAAAGTAAGAAGTTCTGCTCTTCAAAAGATGCTTTTCCATGAATTGAAATACAAACCACAGACCAAGAGAAAATATTTGAAGTTCACATGAGTTACATTTATCCAGTATGTATAAAGAATTTTCAAAACATAATAATAGGAAAACAACTCAATAGAAACTAGACCCCAAAAATGAGAACAGATACTTATAAGATTCCAAATAAGTACATGGAAAGAAGCTCAACATAATTAGTTATTAGGGAAATGCAAAGTAATACCACATGAGATACCACGATGCATTTATTAAATTGTCTAAAATTAAAAAGACTGAACATAACAAGTGTTGGTTCATATTTGGAACATAAGGAACTCTCAATACTGCTTTGGGGAATATAAACTGCCACTTTGTTTATTTAAAAGTTATATGCCTTCCTTATGACCTTGACGTTCCACTCCTAGATATTTATCCAAGAGAAATGAAAGCTATAAAAGACTTGTAAATGAATATTTATAAAAACATTATTTGTATTACCCTCAAATTGGAAATAACACCTCTCAATAGGTAAGTGTATCAATAATTAAAAAAAATGAACAGTTGATGCATTAATTTGGATAAATCTTAAAATAATTATGCTGAGTGAAAGAAGCCAGACAAAAACAAGTATATATTGTAAGATTTCATTTATATGCAATTCTAGAAGATACAGCCTTATCTACAGTGACAGCAGATCAGTGGTTGGGAACAAGGAAGGGGCAGGAAGGGAAAAGATGAAGCTATTACAAAAAAGCACAAAATTGGGAGGGGTGATGTATGTTCATTATCTTGATTGTGGTGATGGTTTCATGAATCCTATGTATAAATGTAATCCTGTGTCAGCATATCAAATTATATACTTTAAACTTGTGCATAAATCTTTAAATACCATATGTCAGTTATACCTCAATTAAGTTGCTGAATTTCACATGGCAGCACGATCATTACAGTCTAAGGCTGTTATTGCTCAAATGTGGCAGATGCTAAGACAAATTCCCATCCAGAACCACCACTCAGCTGGTTGAATCTGGGCTCCTCTAGTTTTCTACTGGTCCTCTACCCCCCAAAAGCTTTGAGTTTCTATCTTTTCCCATATTCTGTCTGATGATATTCATAGAATGACCTTGAAAGTGGCAGTCATCCTGTTTCTAACACTCCTGAAACTGTGCTCTCACTTTAAAAAATCTAATATCTCCTGGGAGGCATGAAGAGAGAAGGGCGATAGTTCACATGAATGGGAGGCTAATATAATACAACATTGTCTTTGGAGTCGAACACCGCCTACGAGCTACATAACCTTGGGCAAATCACTCTACCTCTCTGAGCCTCACTTTTCTCATTTAAAAATATTTAACAATTCTTACCTGACAGGATTGTCTTGAAGGTATATATAAAAGACTGTACCAGAATATGTGGCATGAGGGAGGAACACAATAGGAATACCTCTCTCCTTTGTGCTGTTGTTTGAAGCTCTTTTCTTAAGCCACTGATAGGATACACCCATCCCCATGCTGTTGGGATGCCAGCTGAAGCCTCAGGTGTGAATTGTAAACGAAGTTCTAAGATACTGGTTCTCAAGCATAGCTACACATTAGAGTCATCTGGGCAGATTTAAAAATATGTGCAACAAGAAGAGAAAACCGATACCTGGGTGCTGCCCTCAGAGATTTTGATTTAATTGAGACACTGGGATATTCACAAGCTTCTTAAGAGATGTTAATATGGGGCCAAGGCTGTGAAACACTGTTCTAATGCTGCTCAAATTCAAATGTGCATTGATTCACTGGGGATCTTTTTAAAATTCAGATTCCTATTCAGTGGGGGTGAAGGTCTAAGATTCTGCATTTCTAACAAGTTCCCAGCTGATGTTGTTAGTCCTGGATGGCGCTTTGAGTAGAAAAGCTAAACTATAGGAAACATCAGAATCAATTGGTGGGGTCTTTTAAAAGCTGAGGATTCCTAGGTCCTGCCCTTAGACAGCCCCGGCTGCTGCATTTCTTTTATAGGCTAGCCAGAGGAGTCAGATGCTCCACTTGTAGGGAGAACCATGGATTTAGCCTGACCTTTTATATGTGAGAACTCTATCCCCAAGAGGCTGTGTGACCTCTGTCCTGATGAACTCTTTTTCAGGAAAGTTCATTAGTGAATAAAACGTATTTTCAGTGGGAACATTTTCTGGTGCGTGGGCCCCAGTGCTGACTGGGGGACTACAATCTGCAGTTTGAGTGGAGCATGAAGGTTTCATTAACACGCAGCTCAGAACCTAGCTGTGGAGCAGCCCATGTGATGAATGAGGTCTTGGGTCCAACTTGAAGCATTATCACATAATATATCAGTTTTATGTCAAATGAACTGATGGTTTTATGGCCTTTCCATTCAATTTGATAGGCCCCTTGTCACAGGCTCTTTTTAATAATGCTAGAGGGCATTTTTTGGTGGTGATGACACGGTGATTTATAAAACCCACTTCATGCATCAGCCACATATATGTAAATCAGAAACATTTCTTTTTGGGGAAAAAAGTGGCATTGCCATTTTGTGATAAATAGGTGCATATTCAATAAGCAGGTATTCACCAAGACACAGATTTGAATTCACATTTCTATAGACCATAGGATCATGCAATTAACATCAAGCCAAAGAAATAGTCTTGTACGGCAAATGGAGGGCTTGCAGTGTGCGTATTTGGTACCAACTTGACACTCTAGGTGCTGGAGCTTGGGGACTTGGCTGGAGAGACCAGAACATCAGTGGGGGTGGAGGGGAAGGGTGCTTAAAGAAAGCACCACAGAAGGAAGAAAAAAAGAAGTGCTTTTTTCTCTTTCTGTTCCAGGATTGCTATATAACTTATTATTCTTTGCTGTATTTAGTTCTCAAAACATGCTGCATGATAGAAACCATTATCTACCTCTTAAAGAAAGAAAATCAAAGCAAGAACTCATCTAAGATTTGAACGTAGGTCAGTGTGACACCAAAGCCCACCTTCTTTCTGCTACACAACAATGTTGACACAAAGCACCTGCAAGTCAGGGTAAGTGAATAACATCCCTGTGATACTAGCTTTGCTGAGACCAGGCTGCAGCTCTCAGCAATTGTACCTACCATCGACTTCCTGTGTCCAGCCTTGAATCTGTAGAGACACATCAGACGTGCTAATGCTATATAGAGCTTAAAAGGTTGTAAAGAAAAATTATACAAGGAAAAATTCTTCCTTGATTGATGAAATCAAAATGTCAAATATTACTCATTCTTAGATGCTTGTATGGAATAAAATCGTGAGTAAATTTTAAAACTTCCTAGAAATAACAGGCAATAGAAGTAAAAGAAATCAGATAGAATTATTCTTATTGTATAAATATTTGTGAAGTTAGTTGGAGGTGGGTTAACAACATTTTCTCCATGGGCTTCTTAAGATTTTCTATCTAAGAAAGAGCAATGTCATTTAAAAAAAATAACAACAAAGTTTTGCAAAACTTTCAATGTTTGCAAATCACTTTCACAAATACTGTGGGATCCTCATGTCATTTCTGTGATATTGGCAGGAATTATTTGATCCATTCTTAGATGAAGAAATCAAGTCTCAGAGACTCAGGAATTGGTATCCCACCCTCAGAAATAATCACGTAGCCAGTAATCAGGAGACAAGACTTCTCACTCGAAATCCCACGTCTTTCTCACTGCTCAAGCAAACATGTTCTTTGAAAATGACTTTTCTGCTCTTCCAAGTCGTCACAGCAAAGCAAGAAAATATTAACTCCAAAAATTTCAGTTGCAAAATCTTTTTTTTTCCAGAGCAGTAAAAGATCTGTTGACTCAAATATTTGATTGGTGACTCCCTATATAATCTGGAGTCCAGAATGTTCTTTTGAATTGGATATTACAAATTTTTCTTTTCCTCATTCTATTCTTTTCAGTAGACGGAAAAAAAACAGAGGCATCTGACCTCAAAATTTAGTCAGAGAAAATGTACACTGCAAACAGGATTCCTCGTTGAAAAAACAAAAAAAAGCAACACAGAAGTGGGGAAGAGAGATTAAGGGGGTAGGATGTTGCTGCGAAGAGGGAGGGAGCAGAGAGCAGGTATAGCTGAGAGGGTTGGTTTTCAGAAGGGATTCTGAGGCTTCCTCCATGTCAAGAATATTTGATGCTTTATCCTGAGGTATCTGGCTGGGGTGGAATAGAAGTGACTTTATCAGAGTATTTCTTGAAAGGAGTGAGTTCAAACTGTGTAGAGAGAAGGGGTGATAATCTGAGGTGGCAGTTATTCAGAGCTGACAAGAAAAAAGGGAAACCCTTCGGGCAGTGGAGTGGTCAGCAGCCTGGCTGAAGAGGGACCCTGTGGCCTCTGTGGGTGGTGGTGGTGGTATTCATATCCCGGAGGTACTAGGAACAATCTGGAAGCCACCTTGTGACTGGAAACCACTGGTCACTTAGGACTATAGAGAAATTGTATGAGACACCAGGTTTCCACTCCTCTCTTTCCTATAGTTTTCAGTCAAATAGATGACTAATAGTGATGATGATGATGCAAAATTTAAGCCATACAACACATGAGTTTTCTTTCTTTTTTGTCCTTGTGGAGACAAGGTCTCATTCTATTGCTGACGCTGATCTCAAACACCTGGACTCAAGCAATCCTCCTGCTTGACTTCCCAAAGTGCTGGGATTACAGGTATGAACCATTGTGCCTGGCCTTGAATTTTCTAATTTTGTATTGTGAGATGGAATAATTACCCCCATTTTATAGAAGAGGAAAGAAGCTTAGAGAGATAAAGACATTTTCCCCAATGCCTCTTGAGATTGAACCCAGGCAGTGTGCATTCAACTGAAAGTTCTGAAGTTGGAACCAGAGAGATATTCAGTTACTGTTTTTCCTCTATAAGTCATTTCTATCACATGCTGGTAGCCTAGAAGACACCCAGTAGATAAGCAAATACTGTCATGAAATGCAAAGGCAAAGAAGCAAGGCTATTTACACACTGATGGCTGAAAGGAGCCACAACACATAATATCAAAATAAATATGAACATCTGGTAGACCTAACTAGGTGAGGATATCTCAAAAATGAGTAGATAAGCCTCCTCTAACCTCTGTGGAAGTTTAATCTTCTGCAATTTTTTTTTTTTTTTTTTGAGTTGGAGTCTCACTCTGTCGCCCAGACTGGAGTGCAGTGGCCGCTTCCAGCCACCGCAGCCTCAACCTGCTGGACTCTGGCGATCCTTCCGCCTCAGCCTTCCAAGTAGCTGGAACTACAGGCGCGCACTACCGTGCCCGGCTAGTTTTTGATTTATTGTTGAGATGAGGTCTCGCCAAGTTGCCCAGGCGGGTCTCAAACCCACGGGCTCAGGCAATCCACTCACCTCGGCTGCCCAAAGTGCTGGGATTACAGGCTGAGCCACCGAGCCTGGCCCTGCATATTTGCTTCTATAATAACTTCTTCACTCTTTCTAACACCCACCTGACTTGTACTTACTTTAGTTTCTTGTTTGTGAGCAGAGCTCTCCTGATCCTGCTCTGGCCATTGTAGGTTAACTAACATAGGGTTGTGTATAGTAGCTCTAAAGAAGTGTTAATTTGAAAAGAAAAAAAAGTCACAGAATTTTGAACGACAGGAAAACATAATTGCATAATGATTAAGTAAAAAGGCAAGAGGTACAAAACTGTATGCATAACAACACACTGGAAATATATATATATATTCTAAAATATGATAGTTTTCTAGCTAGTGGATTACACATACTTTTTTTTTGCTTGGCAATAGTTCTTTTAAAAAATTCTGGACATGTTTTATGTAGAAAGAAAACAATAGACTATTTTTAGACTCTATAGAGAAAGGACTGAGACTGCTTCAGATTTGAAGAATGACTAATGGTTCATCCATACTGCAGTGCTTCTGACCCTTGTTTATGTGAATCTCAGAGAGAGAAAGACAGACTTCAAGTGTAGGGCAAATTAGAAGGAGGCTAGAAAGGAACTAGGATTTTTTTTTTAAGGGAAGAAATAGAGAAAAGCAGGAAAAGAGAATAGCAAGGTAGAGGAGAAACTAATTCTTTGAAAACTTAATCAAAGGACAGAGACAACCCTTCTTAATAACCCTTAAAGACTACAGGGATGACATTCCTGCCTGATTAGTCTTTAGATTATTGAATAAGGGAGACTCAGGGCAAGGCCAGGAGGTCCTATGACCTACTGGCTTTTAAAATATCATTGGAGTCAATATTTTAATCAAAAGATAACTCATTTCTGTATGTGGTTCACACGTCATGCAGAAACTCATGGTTTCTTGCATTCTTAATTAAAATGGCAATAAGTTTCAAATATCATGCTTTTATGGCATTTAGGTGTTTGTTGTTGTTATTGTTTTTAATTCTCATATCGTCTATTGAGAACTTTTGGTAGTGATTAGAGAAACATGAGAAAAAGCACAAAGGAAAACGGCTAGTGTTAGGTCACTAAGGCAAGTCGTGATTTCTTCTTGTTTGCTTACCCATGACTCTACTGCAAAACAAACAAACAAAACAATGCCCAAGAAAAGGCAAAAGTTCTCATTTCCTTTGAAACAAAAGTCACGGGGACCATTTACATTTTCATCAATAAAGGGAACATCCTATACAAATATAGGATTTATTTAGAATTTAAAAGAGTAATAGAGAGACTAATAGTAAAGGCATTGATGCCATCTTCAGTCATCTCTTGAGACCTGGGCCCACGTGCCCACAAGCTTACGAGAAAATAATGAGAACTCCTGTTGACTGAGTACCTTCAAGGTGAGAGGCATTATACCAGTCACTGTACTTAAATTGTTTCTCATCCGCACAACAACCCTCTCAGGTGTTTAAATTAAGTCAATGGTTGATCATAATTATTATAGAAAATTTTAGAAACAGATAAAAAAAATTATAATCATCTCAAATTTTATCACCCAGAGACACCCAGTTTGGTCTGTAAAGAATTTAAAGTCGATCTTTATTTTTAATGCGGTGGTATTCTATTTTATGTTCATTTTACATTTATTCAACGAATCTACTAATGGTTATTTAGGATTATTTTCTACTATTTTAAATAGTGCTATAGACATAATCTTGTATATATTTGGGAACTCTTGTCCAATTGTTTCCTCAGGAGAAATTTCTAGAAAGAAGTTTCCTGGTTTAAAGGATATGTCTTTTTCATTTTTTTTTTTATTTTTAATTTTAAAGATGGGGTACAATTCAGGCTTAGGTGGGTATGTCTTTTTCTCAAGGACTTTTTAAAGTTATGTTGTTAAATTGCCATCCTGGAAAAAACAGAATCAGTTCCACTCCTAATAGCAGTATGTATGGTGCCTATTTCCTTCCACACCCACATTAAGACTAGATACTATTATTCTTTAATCCTTGCCAATCTGATAGATGAAAATGTTATCTCATTTTAATTTGCATTTAATTACCAGTGAGGCTGAATGCCCATTGTCAAGACAACTATCTTTCTATTTTATAGTTGCAGCGATAGTACCTTGTATGTACCTCAAAGATAACAGAATTCATGTTGAGGGAGGCAGCATGAATCACAGCACAACATGCAATTCAACCCTAAGCGCCGAAAGTATTTCTTTGCCACAAGACAGAAAAGTCTTTATTTTGTTTTATTTTTTAGATTCAAGAGGAACATGTGTAGGTTTGTTCCAGGTATATTGCATGATGGGGAGGTTTGAACTTCTATTGAGCCCGTCACCGAGGTGGTGAGCATGGTACCCAGTGCCCTTACCCCCCCTCCCTCATTTCTTTAGGAGTCCGCAGTGTCTGTTATTCCCATCCTTATTCCTGTGTGTATTCAGTGTTTAGCTCCCATTTATAAGTGAGAGCATGCAGTATTCAGTTTTCTGTTTCTGTGATAATTCACTTAGCATGATGGTCTCCAGCTGCATCCATGTTGTTGCAAAGGACATGATTTTGTGAACTCCTTTTCTATTCAAAGATTTTACTTTGTTAATCATCTCTAGAAAGTTCTACCTTCTTCTGGGTCTTAAGGCATCTCGAGTCACCTATGAATCTCTTGCAATACATCCAAGGAGAAGGAGTCTTGCCTGGCACATGGCAGGGCTGCTTTGCTTCTCTAGGTTTTGTTTTTATTTTTATTTTTTTAATTTTTGTTATTTTTTTTGAGTTGGAGTCTCACTCTGTCACCCAGACTGGAGTGCCGCTCCTGGCCACTGCAGCCTCAATCTGCTGGGCTCAGGCGATTCTTCCACCTCAGTCTTCCAAGTAGCTGGAACTACAGGTGCACACTACCACACCCGGCTAATTTTTTGATGTATTGTAGAGATGAGGTCTCGCCAAGTTGCCCAGGTGGGTCTCGAACCCGCGGGCTCAGGCAATTCACTCACCTCAGCCTCCCAAAGTGCGGGATTACAGGCTGAGCCACCGAGCCCAGCCCTCTAGGTTTTGTACATGCTCCTTTCCCAGGCTCTACCCCTCTACAACAGGTTTCCATAACTTGTTCAAAGCCAAAAACTAACTAGTAGTTAGTGGCAGAACCAAGACTAGAACTCAGGTCTTCTCTCTTCTTGTCACTCTATCATTATGGCCTGTAATCTATATTGTCTCTAATCTAAGCCCCAATGTTTGCTTTTATATTTAAACTTGCTCTTGACCATCTACTTTCACTTACTATCCTTGGTTGATTATAGCTCTCCAAGTAGATTTTAAGCACCTCCAGAAAAGCAAGTTTCATTTACTCTGTTGATCCTTCCACCCTTCGTATCTAATATCATGCTGACAGTGTTAGCAAATCTTCAAAAAATACTTGCTTGGTGAAGGCTGAGTCTATGTTACCTGCTCTGCTACAGTTCCTATCCTTTTCAGAGTAAAAGCCTTCAAAAATCTCCTGACTTGTTACTTTTAAAATATGAAAAAAAGAGGTGTGTTTCCAATTGTCTTATTTCAGAATTTCTGCACCTTCATTGGTTGTGTAACACTCTTTTAAATCAGAACGTTGAGAAATTATTTGTTATATGCTCTTATTTTTAACTTGAGTTTTAAAGGAAATGGTTTCGTCCCTCTACTGAGGCATTTCTTTAATACTTGTGGTGATTTGGAGTGCGCTTAATTTGGTTTAAGGCATTTGGTGATTTTTCTTCTTTTTCTTTTTTTTTTTGAGTTGGAGTCTCACTCTGTTGCCCAGACTGGAGTGCAGTGGCCGCTCCTGGCCACCGCAGCCTCGACCTGCTGGGCTCCGACGATCCCTCTCCCCCTCAGCCTTCCAAGTAGCTGGAACTACAGGTGCCCGCTACCATGCCCGGCTAATTTTTGATTTATTGTAGAGATGAGGTCTCGCCAAGTTGCCCATGCGGGTCTCGACCCCGCAGGCTCAGGCAATTCACTCACCTTGGCCTCCCAAAGTGCAGGATTACAGGCTGAGCCACCAAGCCCGGCTCTTTTTCTTTTAACATCATTAGAATCTGTAATAATTCTCTTGAGAAGAGCAAATGATTAAACAACACAATGCCTCATTTCCTTTCAGTCACTAGGTAGACACTTTAAAATGAAAAAACTTTTTTTTATTATAACCAACACTGATGCTCAATTCCAATTCTTTTGGAACATTGTAGAACATGCATTTAAACTACAAGGGGATGTTAAATTCTTGAAGGAGGAAAGACAAAGCTAAAAACCACCAATGAGGGATTAAAAAAAAAAAACGACTCTGCTAATCACAGCTGGTTTTCCTGAGGGAGAGAAGAAATACCACCTTCTTGAAACCACCCAGAGTCAGTAAAACAACGTATGACCAGAGTTTCCTGTCTACGGCACTCTCATTTCCTGTCTGAATCACACTACAGACATGGTTACCAGATAAACTACCTGAAAATGATTTAGATTGGGCACTGCTTCCTCTGCAGTCTTGATTATCAATGTTAATTCTGGGATCTCTGCTATCCATGGGGCTTTAGCAGATAAAAACACCATTTTTCTTCAGTTTTCATGTTCAGGTATAAGTCTCACTCAAGGGGAGCTTAGATTTATAGGTGATGTAGCTTAGAATTCAAAGCCCATAAGTTAATGCTTCGGAAATGTCTTCTTTATCTTTTCTGGGACTACAAGTGGATAGGACCCTGGAGTAGCTCCTCATCTTCTTGCTTGGTCTCTCTGCTTCTGATGAAGACCTTAATCTGCCAGATTCATTACTGTTGCAGTAGGAAAAGCAATGATTTAGTGAAGACAAGAAATAGAAGGTTAATGTCAATGACAGAGCAATATTTTTGAAATGACACCTCTAGTGAGATAAACCATACTATAGAGCACTGACTAGCTACAAGGTCCTGATTTGTTACTTCAGAAAATCATACTTAAAATGTATTTTAATTACATAAGCAATTAAGCTAATACTTAATCCTTCCAACAGCCCTATGAGGTGTGTATTATTATTCTTCCCATTTTGTAGATGAGTAGACTGAGGTATAATAGATTATGCACCAATCTCAAGTTCATTCAAGAAGGAAGTGGTAAAGCAGAATTGGAAGTCAGCCCTCCTGTCTCCAGAGGCTGTGCTTTAACCACTGCTGTTTATAAAAAGAATCAAGCTCTTATGGAGAGGGGAATTGATTAGATCCTAGCCCAAGGTCCTCCCAACATGCTTTTCATTCATGTATGTATATACATACACTTATAAACACATGTGTTTTGTCGCTTCTTTATTATTGTCAATTTCTTTCATATAAATATTATCTTTTTCTCTGAGTAAAGCTCCTTGCATTGTTAATTTTCCCAGGGTTTCTTTTGACCATTTACCTAGCTGGCTCAAATCCCTTTCATATGTGGAGATGTTTTGCTGTTTCTGTCAATTGGTGAACCACTGGCCAGCTCTCGGGCTGCTGAGTGTGAATGGGCATGACAACACTTCACTGGTGGCTTCACTGGAGAGGGGTCTGCCATGAGACAGCCCTTGTGCCATGGACTGGGCGTGCTGGTGGTGATCAACTCCTCCTGGGTCATGGTTTGCCTGTGCATGTCCCCAGATGTAAGTGTGGCCATGGCTTCTGCCGTCCAAATAAACAACAGCAGCAGCAACAACGAAAACCAAAGCAAAACCCCCTACAACTTTGAGGTTAAAGATTTTCTTACACAGTCTAAAAATTGCTTCATCTTTTATCCAAATTCCTAAGATTAGATAATTGCAGACATAACTTTTGGTGACTTTGGGACTGTTATTTAGCTTTTATGAATTATATTCATTCTGATTCGAAAAGTGGAAATTCCCTCACAGAGATGAAGTAAGAAATAATAACACTAATAATAAGAAGAAAGCTAACATTTTATTATCCTCACATGTATGTGTCATTTAAATCTTACAATAGCCCCATTAATTGGTGTATTCTATATCCACTTTAGACACAAGAAAAACGAAGCTTAGGGGTTAAGTAACTTGCCCCAGATTACTCAACAAATAGTGTAGCCTGATTCCGGGACCATGATGCCTGGTACATAGTAGTTGCTCAATACATGTTAGTTCTCTTACAGTGACGAAGACCTAATCTATGGATGTGGAGAAGGGAATGAAAAAGAAGGAATGAATATAGGAGATAGAGTAAACAAGTAAAGCAGTAGGGATTTTAAAAATGCAACTGTCTGTAGATAGACAAGTTTTATAAAGTGGCTAATGTAGCCTATGTAGTAGTAGGTCTGATCTGGTTAAACAGAAGCACCCTGAAGCTGCCACAGGCAAGGAGTGTATTTCATAAGAGCCTCCAGTGTGTGCTGTCAAATACTGCAGGTTTTCTGCCTAAAGGGGATTTGTTTCAATTTCTACTCTAAAATGTGGTAGTAATTTACTACTCCATCTCTTGAATCTAGCCCCTTCAAATCTACCCTCTTCCACTTGCCTGTGAGATCTGTCCAAATGACATGTCTGAATTTCTTTCTTAAAAGGTATATGTTTGTCTTCTGAATTATACCAGACTGTATAATTAATCTATTGCTATATAACAAATTACTGCAAAATGTAGCTACTTAAAACAGCAAACAGCAAACATTTATCTCATAGATTCTGTGGTTCAGGAATCTGGGCTCAGCTTATCTGGGTGCCTCTGGCTTAAAGTCCCTCCTGCCAAGCTGTTGGCCAGGGCTATGGTCTCATCTGAAGGCTTCACTGGAGATTGGGGGGAATTCACTTATGAGCTCATTCACATGATTGTTGGTGGTAATTGCCACCCAGGCCTCTCCACAGGCCTTACAACATGGTTGCTGTCATCAGCTGCAGGAACCAAGAAAGTGAGATGGAAGGCGCAGTTTTTAAAAAAATAATTTAATCTCAGAAGTAATATCCATATCCCTTGACATCTTATCTGCTTATTCTACTTATTAGAAGCAAAATAGTAAGTCCATTCTTCACAAAGCAGGGTGTGTGTGTGTGTATGTGTGTGTGTGGGGGGGGGGATATTACACAAAGGCATGAATATCAAGAGGTGAAATCATTGGGAGCCATCTTGGAGGCTGCCTACCACCCAGGTGTATTTACAACTTTTTATTCAAAGTCTGGTTTATTAAACCAGTCCCATCCTTACCATCACCTAACTACCCATCCAGCCTCTCCTATCATGTCTCTAGCCACTTTTAAACTCAAACTTTAAGTTCCAATAATATAAAATTGCTGGTAGCAGTTCTCCTATCCTGCTTTCCTAACAACACCAGTGTTTCAAGGTTACAAGGGTAACAATTTGTTTCAGATAGGCAGCAAGGGAGAGCAGAAGCCTAGGATTTAGGGTAAGCTGATTCTTCAAGGTTCATAAAAGCTTCCAAGGGTGCATGGAATCTTGTCTATGCATGACCCACATGCATTGCCACCAAGAGACCCCAGGAAGCTGCTCACCTGGGGATTTATATCCTGGGGATGACATGACACAATGGGCTAAAGTGTTGAAGAACATCTATTTCCAGGAGGGACTGGAACAGAGCCTGAATTGTTCTGGCCAGTTCCACTTTATCTCAGGATGTTGCATTCTCAGCACATTCTCTATTTATTCTTGAGAACTACAAGCAAGAAAGGCAGGAGAACTGGGTCAGTCCAAGGCCACCTAGAGAACTTAGCACCTACTGCTAGGGGTGTACTCAGGCCTCTTTCCAATTGCCAGCACAGGGAAGTCTCTTTCACTCCCTATTCACTCAGTTTCACCCTGCCACTTTAGTGGTTGAACTACTTTGGTTCAACCAAAGTCCTTGAAGCAAGGATTGGAAGTACTTGGCTACTAGCTTGAATTGAAGGGGTAGGGGAAACCATGGGGAGAATAAACAGAAGTTACTATTTTAGTTCTTAGCCACTATTCCCTAAGAGAAGGATAGACTCAGAGGCAGAGAAACTATCTTTATTACCTGGACATGGATGTCACAGGCACAGGGGATTGGAGTGGAGAAGCTACAACTCAGGTTACTTAATGAAGGTTTTCTGACTGAGGTATCACAAGACCATGATCTTAACTCCCATCTCTCAGAGCAGACAGCAGTACAGGACAGTGGTCCAGTCCAAGATAGCACACTGGCAGTAGCAAATAACTTTCCACAGGACATCCCAGGAGCCACAGCCATAGCTTAAGCACAACCAGTGACAAAGGACCCTGCTTGGGGCATGGGGCATAGAACAGAGACAGAGCTCTTAGATTTGGGGAGAGGGGAGGCCTTATCTCTGCCCACCCCACCTCACCCATGCTCATCTTTCCTCTCCCTATGACCACCCTTTTACTACCTTTAGGAATTCAAAATGTGTCAGATACGAAAGGGATGAGGAGCCAGAGGGCAGAAGAGATGAACCTGCAAGTAATGAAAAAATATCTTTGAAAGAAAGGAAAAAATAGGCACTAATAGGGGAAAAGGAAAGGGACAGGAGCTGGGGATCTCTCAGCTTCAACCTCTAGGAGAAATAGAAGCAAGAGAAAAGGTTTTGGGGGCAGTGACTCAGACCCACTGGTCTGGCACAATGAAGTGGTGGGTAGAGGAAGGTACATGGGAAGTAGCCTGAGCTGAGGAGGCTGGGGGATGGGGATTCAGGCAATATATTCCCCACTTAGTGAGAAATAATCTTCCAGGACTTTTGATGGTAAGATAGAGAAAGATTCTAACCCTATTTGGGAGAGGATGAGGGACAGATCAGAGGACCCCTATTGGCCACTGATAATCCCCACCTACTCGTGTGCCTGCAAAAAGTCACAGTGTCCAAGCTGAGATTATTCTAGAGACATCTGGGCCATGAATTCCATAAAGAGGAAGGACAGAGGAAAGAGCCTTTGTCAGACTCACTGGCAGCTGGGATCTTGGATGGATTGGGATGGATTCTGGGAATAAATGGGTAGGGACTGGAATCCAGGGAGCTGAGCACGGTTGGGATATTACAGGTCACTTACTATGGGAATCCTTTGCTGCCTTCATCTCCTCATCCATAGCTGATTCTGAGATGCTTTGGGCCTCCTCTGGAACCTCCAGCCCAAGGTGGGGTGAAAATGAGTAACAGAAGCAAGCACTTCAACTTTATGTCCTGGGAACATGGAAAGAAGAAAAACTAAGAAGATACCCTGACCCTGGAGATTGAGAGATGGATACTGTTTTTTTTAGGAGACAACATTAAGAAGAAAGGATGGTGAGAGGAAAGTTGTGGAGTCACTGACCAGGTCTAAGTAAAGACAGGCAGGGGCTGGGCAGACACAGACTCTATGTGGCCTCAGCACAAGAAATGAGGCCTCTTCGCCTCTGAAACCCAGACCAGTGCAAGAATCCCTGCAATGTGTAGCCCAAGAAGTGGATTCCAAAGAGAACGCAGGGAGCATTATGAATTGGCCTCTTGGAGGGAGCTTCATTCTAACGTAGAGTAGAAGTTGCCTCTTCTGAATAGCCAGAAGATGAACATCAGATCTCAATTTCCTCTTCAGGCAACGTAGTTTTCTTTTTTCCTGAGTTCATGTGTGATGTTTGCAGAAATTCCTACCCCAAACCAACTCTGTCTCACCAAAGAGCTTGCACAAACCTCTCAAGACTCTTCCATAATTCAGTGCAAGAATTGCCCATAATACTCTATTTGTGGTCTGAGTTATTAACATGTACTGTAAAAAGTCCAGGCATAAGCAGATGCTCCAGGTTGAGTCAGGTCATCTTCTACAGTCATTACCCACATGGTACTTGACTTGCCTCTACAACAACTCGCTTTTTTTTCCTTCTTAACTTATCATATCTATGTATGGCCTACATCTTAGGCAGTTGCTATTGTTCAACCTATTCAAAGTTACATAAAAGCTTGGCACATCTAACTATAAAGTACTGAGGATTTTTCATTCCTAGAATTATAATATATGATATGTGCATTGTAGTTCATTCTGGTCATCTGCCATATCTTTTTTTCAGGCTTGTTTGTAATTCCCCAATTATCTCTAGCTTATATTTTTATTTACATTTTCTTTTAGAGCAGCCAGTGAAAAATGATCCCTTGATCATTGTTTGGGGAAACCTCAGCAGTGATATAGCAATAGAATTATTTCAAGAGGGCCTGAGGCCAAAGACCTTGTGACATCACAAAGAATTAAATCATATGGGAAAGCCTTCATAACAAAACACAGAGCAAAAGGCATATATCCAAGCCAGTGTGCCATGAGGCACATTACCAGGGCTTCAGCCAAACCTAGTGCTTTTCATCCACTGACATTTTTTTTCTATTGCCAGATGGTTTCGATTATGTCCTGTAGTTACTCAGGTTGCTCTGATCTCAATCATAGTCTGGTCACTGAACTCAGAGTGACCCAGCAGGGAGAGGTTTAATATCTAATTTCACTATGACAATGTTTCTGTTGGTCATGGATCTTTTTAGGTATGAGATGTTTCTCACACTGACAAACTTTTATACCAGAGTTCATTTTCATGTAAAGGGCTAGACATGGCTGGATTCACAACTAGGTAGTGATTTCAGCTGTCCAGATATGTGGGAGCACTGCAGAACTTGATGCTCATGAATGTCCTCTCATTCAACCATTCTGAGGCAGTTGAGCTGGAATTCAGTAAAAATTCACCTGTGATGAGCAAGTTCCTTGTTGAGAAAGAGACCTTAACACAGTTATTTCCTTATAGATAGAGTTGGTACCATTTTATGCTCTGTGGAACACATTCCTCCCATATATAGAAAGAACGTTAGGCTCAGTGCAGTGGTTCATGCCTATAATCTCAGTGCTTTGGGAGGCTAAGGCAGGAGGATTGCTTAAGGCCAGGAGTTCAAGACAAGCCTGGGCACCGTAGTGAGACTCCAATTCTACAAAAAAGAAAGAAAGAAAGAAAGAAATAGGTGGGCATGTGGCATGTGCCTGTAGTCCCAGCTACTTGGCAGGCAGGAGTAGTCACTATGAGCTATGACCCACCAGCTTAGGTGACAGAGTGAAACCCTGTCTCTTAAAAAAAAAAGGAAGATTATATTCATGTTACTATATTCTTAAAGATAAACATTTAGGCAATCAAATTACAGGAACTTACATTTGCCCGGTTTTTCGAGTCTCATGGCAACCTATCCAGTAGGATTCATGTCAGAGAATTTAAGACATTAGGTCAATACCCAGTAAATATAGATATTTACAAGCTCAAGAATGTGGTTTAGATATATTTGAGCCCAGGTGGCCTTTCAAGTTCACTTATTCAGGAGCACTTTCTTTGCTGTGTCCTATTGATAGGACCCTCCCAGCTCTACTCAGACACTCATCACTCATCTCAATCACTCCTCCTCTGAGATGGAAAGGCCTATGGAAATGGATAGCAGTGGTGCATGTCATAAACATGTTCTTCAGTAGATATGCCAAGTCCAGTGTACGCTGTGCCCTGAAAAATTCTAGCAGTTTTTAGGGTAGAGTAATTGTTCATGCTCATTCTAATCAGGTATACAATCCACCCTGACCCTAGCAGTCTGTGTCTATTTCAGTCAAGATCACTCAGCACTTGTTGGGACTCAAAGCAGAAATCCATTTAGAGGGCACTTGTAACCATCATGGTGACAACTTTGGTTCATCACCCTACTTTTGGTGAAGAGCAGCAAGGCAGGCTGAGAGACTGGGTGATCGCTGAGGTGCTTCTGGGTACAGAATTTTCTGATTCCATGATAATAGCTCACCTGCTTGTGATAGCTCTGGTGCAATACTACTTACTGAGTACTTTCTATGTGCTAATCACAGTGGTAGGCATTTAGTACAAAAACCTCATCTAATCCTTATGAAAACTCTGCAAAGAAGGCAATATTATCCCAATTTTCTAAAAGAGGGAATTGAGATTTCTAGAGATTAAATGAGTAAAGCCACCTCATGGAAAATCACGACACACATAAGATTTGAAGTTCCGTCTGCCTAACTGCAAAGCCAATATTCTGCACATAGCATGTAATTTCTACCTCTGAAAGAAAATTCTAAGATCATGTAACTTGCTCCTAGATGGTACTTGTGCTTCATTTAAATTTCAGAGTATGATACAATTTACAAGAAACAGCTGTTGAACTCCTCCACGATGTACAAGTCTGTCCTAAGCACTCTGGAGGATAACTGTGAAATAGTCCCTGTTACACACAAAACTTAAAATCTAGTAGGAGAAATGAGACATGGCACATAAAGTGATAATCAGCGGTGCAAGAAACAGCCTGAAAGTGCAAACTGAGGGTTTTGACAGATTTTGGAGGCAAGAAGAAGTCATGGTCACTGTGAGCTGAGGTTATCCAGAGAGAGCTTCAGTGTCTCCTCCTGGCCTTCAAGGACAGGGAGGCTTTCCAAAGGTGTAGTCAGGGGTGGGGGATGGGCAGTAATGCCAGGAGGGCATTTTGGATAGAGAAAATGAATTGAACAATCGCATAGAGAAAAAAGTGCAGAGTGAATTAGGGCTACAGAGAAAAAGCCACATTTGAATGGAGTAAATATGCTTTAGGAGTGGATTAAAAAATAAGGTTGGGTTGGAATTGATTATGAAGGGCAACAGTGCAAAGCTAAGGGTGGCAAATTTAGTCTGGTAGGTGATGGGGGGTCGGTGAAAGGTTTTGAGTAGGAACGTAATTTGTCAAGACAATATTTCAGGAAAGGGACCCTTAACACCAATGGGTAGAGTGGGGTGCAACAAGCAAGGCAGGGTCAGAAAAAGCTGTCAGGAGGCTAATGAGGAGGTCCACACTGGGGTGCACTTGGCTGAGGAGAAAATGTGACCTTTAGAATCAGTCAAAACAAGGTTAGGTTCTCCCTGCTCAAACTCCTCCCAGCTGGGTTACCTCAGGCAATGGCCGTCAGCCTCAGCTGCTTTTGCAAAATTAGACCACATAATTGTTTGTTGATTCATTCAAAAGGTTTATTGAGTGCCCCCATGTGCCAGGCATGTGGAAAATAGACAGGTCAAGGATGCCTCCAAAATATTTGGCCTGTGCAGCAAGAGTGGATTTGCCATTCTTGTCACACTTAAATAATAAAATGCATACAAAGCTTCTGTCATAGCGGCTGACACATAGTGGCTGCTCAATAGATGCTATTCTCCTTGAAGGACTAGAGGCCTGGATTTAGTTTGTGGAAGTGTGATAGATATGAGGACATTACCATAAGCTTTTATGAACAGAGATAGCAGGTGTGTCTAAAATATATCATTATCTAGAATATCTAAGTACTATAAGGTTTCTAAAGTCCTCTATATTCTACTGGGCATTAAATTGTTAAAAATAACACTTTGTACCCCCATTGAACTATAAAAGAGGGAGCCTGGGGTGGGGAGGACTTGTTAATGATATTTATATGTGTCGGGATCATAGCAGGAGAGAGATGTCAAACTGACCAGCTACCTTGAGAATCTGGAACCCGGAGAGAGAATATATTGAAATGAACCCGTGACAAGAGCTCTGGCCTTGATCCAAGTACACAGTGACCTAGTGGTGATGAAAAATGTCAAACTCTGCAAAATATTTAAAAGAATTTGTTCTGAGCCAAATGTGAGTGACCTAGGCCTATGAGAGGTCTTGAGAACATGTGCCCAAAATTGAATTATAGATTGAATTTTAGTTTGGTTTTGTGCATTTTTAGGGAGACAGAAGTTACAGGCAAAGCATAAATCAATACAGGTGACATATACATTGGTTGGCCTCAGGAAGACAGGACATCTCAAGCAAGGGTTTGCAGGTCATAGATAAATTTAAAGATGTTCTGATTGATAATTAGTAGAAAGAGTTAAGTTCTGTCTGGAGAATTTGTAATCAGTAGAAGAAATGCCTAGTTAAGATAAGGGGGGAGGGGCTGGGAAAGCCGGGATTCTTGATGTTTGTTTATTTATTTGTTTATTTATTTTGAGTTGAAATGTCACTCTGTCACCGAGTCTGGGGTGCAGTGGCACACTCAGCCACCCCAGTGTCGACCCACTGGGCTCCAGGGATCCTTCTGCCTCAGCCTTCCAAGTAGCCGGAACTACAGGTGCATGCTACCACTCCCAGCTCATTTTTTAATCTTTTGTAGAGACGAGATCTCGCCAAGTTGCCCGGGTTGCTCTCAAACGTGTGGGCTCAGGCAATCCACTCGCCTCAGCCTCCCAATGTGCTGGGATTACAGGCTGAGCCACTGAACCCAGCTAGGTTCTTGATATTTAGATGAAAGTTTTAAATATCAGGATTCAGAGAGAATAGGTGGTAAATGGAAAGAGGATTCTACACAAATGAAAATTTCCTCAAGAAATGGAGGGGTCATAAGATATTTTTTATTTCCTTCTTTATCTGTTATGTGATGTCAGAGTCAGGTAGGAAAGTAAACCACATTACATAAGGTTTATAAAAAACTGTCTGATGAGACTTTATGGTTTGTAAAGTGTGACTCCCCAGACCTCTTAGGAATTTGGGCAAGAGAAGGAAAAAGTTCAGAGTTTAGTCCTCACTGGTATAAAAGGAGCCTGGGTATAAATATACCTCCCCTCTGAGAACTAAAACCTAAAGCATTACTTGCCACTCTGTGTTCTCCTTAAAAGTTAATGGAGAAAAAATAGGAAGAAAAACAATTGATTATTTAACTTCTAATAGTTTCTAATGTCTCTGCTTTCACAGCTGATCATGAAGCCTGGTTGATAGTTGTAGCTCTCTGCCAGAAATTCAGCTGAATGAGGTTCTTTATCTCCTTCAGAGAATAGTCTCACTTCTTCATTTCTGTAGGTTCTGAGTTTTTGGTGACTCTTTCCTTAGTTACCAAGTTTTTCTGGACTATGGGCAAGAATACTAAGAAGTGCTCCAGGGACTCCCTCGATGGTCCTCTTTGGCTTCATTTTGCAGTAGCAAACTAAGTTTTTCTTTCTAATTGGAATCAATACACTAGACAATATTTTAAAAAACTCTTATTTGCATGTAGGTTCAGTGGCATGATAATCCCCAAATGATCAGGTAGCTTCCAATACAAAGGAATCATATCTTCCAATAGTGTTTATCTTTTGGAAACTAGAACCTCTGTACCTTTGGAGCCCAGGATTGTGGGTGGGGGGATGAAATGTCTTCCAATTTGTTATTGATGTAACAATGAGAGGGGCTGCCCCTATTGTAACCAAGAATCTCAGTCTTGAATTGTTTTTGAAAGTTCTTTTTTCCTCTATCATTCTTAATCTTAAGACTTGAAACATGTTTTAGCAACTTCTTTTCTTCCTTTACCTACTACACTCTCTTGCACCAGGTACACTTATCTGACTCTATGCTTGCTTAAAAATTCTGAGGGCTAATCTTAAAACAACCTGACTGAGGGATCTTCCCGCTTGGGGTGGGGTGAGGAATGTCATAAGATGATTGATCCACAACCTGACTACAGATGAAATAACACCAACCAGACCTCCAGAAGGACCACCACCCAAGATAAGTCATCAGAACAAGATTTAACCTGTGCCACGCCTGCATGTCTCCACATACCAAGCTTTCCATTTTAAATCCTTGCGCTCAGTCTAAAAATCTGAAATGGTTTCTTTGAGGTATGAGCCTGGCTATCTCCTCAGCTGGCAGCATTTGGAATAAAATCACCTTCCCTACACTATAACTCATGCTTTTTCATTTCAGTTTACAAGCAACAAACAATTGTGTTTGCTATCAGCAACATTACCTCTGTTGTTCCCAGACATGTATTCTGGCTATGGGGCTGGTTTGAGGTATTTACCTCATCCTGTAAAAATGCATCCTAACTTCAAAGGAGGTTTTTTCTTCGTTCACAACATAATGGAGCCTTCAGCAAGACGTATCACTATTTCATCAAGCCAGGTGCTTCTGTATTATGAA
Source organism: Tarsius wallacei (assembly GCA_963574415.1). Taxonomy (NCBI): domain Eukaryota; kingdom Metazoa; phylum Chordata; class Mammalia; order Primates; family Tarsiidae; genus Tarsius; species Tarsius wallacei. Next base: position 44,926 of record CAUYQG010088114.1, on the reverse strand, counting down.
ATACATGGTAAAACTAGTGAATTCTATGGGCATGAACTCATTGCCATAATTCCCACACACAAAATGTGATCCCTGGACAGAAGTGGTGTTTAAGATACTATGAGAATGATAAGGCATTAAGTCAGTCCACAAATGGTGCTGGCAGAAGTGCTATGGGCCAAGAACTCAAATCTAAACTTCAAGATGTGTCTACTCCTATGAGGATAAATTACTGCATCCTCCATCATGAAAGGTGTCCAATATAATCAATCTACTACCAGGTATCTGGCTGGTGCTTTATTAGGACTGGGGTTACACTGAGGGCTCAGCATTGGCTTCTGATGTTTGGAAGTTGAAATCTCAGCAATAGTGTTAAACAGTGTGTTAAATGGCATTGATGAGAATTCCATGTTGTCAAGTGCTGTTTACTTTTGCTGCCACTTTGTGAATGGTTGCACTGAGCCAACACCTGGGTGGAGGGAAGATAGGAGGCTGACATCTACAGGATATCTCATCTTCTTCTCCTGATTATTAAAACTTTCTCCATGAGGGATAACTTCCTGTAGACACTTATGTGAGACACAAAAATCTTCCTAGTATGTATGTACCTTCCTAGTATGCAGCACCTCTCCTGCAGTCTCCCTTGCCATCATTGGCCAACTGCCTATAAATCAGTGTAGGTCCATAATTCAGGCTACTTTTTCTTCCAAATGTTGTGGACAGTCCAATGTTCCAGTCAAAGTTATGCCCTCTGGGAGGATTTTCCTTCACTGTTGTCCATCAGTGTCACCCGTGAGCAGGACTATAATGCAGTAGCTGTCCACTGGTGCCAGTATAACACACAGATTTTTTTTTTTTTTTTTTGGTCTCCTCCATTAACTGGTTACAAGGAACCATCTCTTGAGCGTGAAGTGGAAAGGAAGTACATAGGCTGAGAAGATGGAAGACCTTGGAGAGTGAACTGATCAAACAATTCAAACATGAACATAAATCACAAATAGTGTCATCAGTCTGCATAGGTATGAGTGTGCTTTGGTTAACTCTAGACTTACATGGGCATAGTTCTCTCTAAAGGAGTCAGTCATGTTTCAGTGTGTTGGGACTGAAATAGCTAATGAAATATGTAAAATAATTGCAATAACTTGCTTGACATAAGTAACTCCGTTTTGTTGAACTCCTCCATCTTAGCTGTTTGCCTACCTAAAAATGACCCCCCCCATTGAATATGTGTAATTGCTGTTATGTTCCCATGATCACAGACCCACAGTTGCATTCTCCTGAACTGATCATGCTGACAGTTCTTGCAGGCCATTGAAAACTCCCTAGCCACAAATTCTGTGTAATTGTTGCCTACTTGCAGTTTTTGCCTTTAAAAGCTTGCTGCAAACTTCACTTAAGGGTCAAGAGCTTTCTTGGTGTGAGCCTACTTTTGGTCTGTGCATTAATAAAGGGCTTATCATTCAAACTTGATGTGCTGGCATGTCTCCTTGTCGCACTTCGGTCATAATGCTATAGTGAGTGAATGACAGATGACAAGAAATGGCATAGATTAGGGGTTAAAAAGCATAGTAAGAAGCATGAAATATATCTTATAGACATTTAAGAACCATATAAAAATGGCAATATTTGGAAATATCTGTGCCTATTATACTATGGCAAAAATGAGCAATCAATATCTGCTATACCTGTGAAGTAAATTGAAACAGGATGAAGGAAATGATTTTAATCCACTTGTTTTATGTACATATGTATGTGAATATATGATGTGTGAAGAGTATTTTGTGCTCTTAAAAGTGTTTTAGCACAAATGTCTGCAAAAATGAACTAATTCAATATTAAGAGTTAGAGCCTGAGTTGAAGTGTGATGTTGTTTTATTTTAATTGAAATAAAATTTATATGAAATAAATTTCACCATTTTAAGATGAACAATTAGTGGCACTTAGTACCTTCACAGTGTTGTGAAATGACCATCTCTATTTCATTCCAAAGCAATTTATTATTCAAAAAAAAAAAAAACCCAGTCCCATATCCGTTAAGTAGTCACTCTCCATTTTTCTCTCCTCCAAAGCTGTAGCAAACGCTAATCTCTTCTTTTTCCTGTGGATTTGCCTGTTTGGGATATTTAATATTGTTATGAATTGAATGACCTCCCACCCACCCCCAGTTTTAAATGTTGAAAACCTAACTCCTAATGTGATGGTATTAGGAGAGGTGGAGCCTTAAGGAGGTACATGCTGTAAGATGTGGTTTTGGGAGACTATGGGGGTGGGTCCATCATTAATAGGATTAGTGTCTTTGGGAGAAAAGACATGAAAACTTGCTATCTCTGCTCTAAACCATGTAGGGATATAACAGAAGACAGTCATGTGCAAACAAAGAAGTAAATCTTTTCCAGGTGCTGGATCTGCCAGCACCATGATCTGGGACTTCTCAGCTTCCAGAACTGTGAGGATGAAATATTTTTTGTTTAAGCCACTGGTCTATGGTAATTTGTTTTATCAGCCTGAACTAACTAAAATACATATAAATGGAGGTGTGGAATATATGACATTTTGTTATGGACATCTTTCACTTCGCATAGTTTAGGTTTAATCCATGTTTTATCATGTATCAGTACTTTATCCTCGACTGGACAATATTGCATTACATGTATATAATACCACATTTAAAAATTAATTTATCAATGATGGACATTTAGGTTGTTTTTACTTTTTGACTGTTTAGATAGTGCTACTATGGACATTCACTTACAAGTTTTTGTTTAAATATCTCTTTTCAATTATTTGGAATATATACCTAAGATTAAAATTTCGGTGTCATAAGATAATGCTATATTTAACTTCTTGAGTAACCATTAGACTAGTTAATTGCAGTGAATACACTATTTAACATTTTCAGCAACAGTGTATGGGTTCCAATTTCTCCACATTCTTGTCAACACTTGTTGTTATCTTAAAAAATTATAGCCATCCTAGTGGATGTGAACTTGTAGTTCATTATGATTTTGATTTGCTTTTTCTTAATGACCAATGTTGTTAAACACCTTTTTATGTCTTTACAGGCCATTTATATATTCTTTCTGAAAAATGTCCATTCCAGTTTTTTTTTATTAAAATAATGAGTTTTGTGTCCTGTTTTGTTAATTTTTTTTTACATATTTTTGATTCTAAACCCTTCTTAGGTTATAAATTCTGAATATTTTCATTCTGTAGGATTTTTTTACTTTCTTGATAAAGAATTTTGAGAAACAAAAGTTTTTAATTTTGATATATTCTAATTTATCTACTTTTTCATTTATTGCTTATGCTTTTGGTGCTATATCTAAGGATGCTTTGTCAAATTCAAGGTCATGAAGATTTACCCTTATGCCTTATCTTAGGGTTTTTTAGTTATATGTCTTTCATTTAGACCTTTGATATAATTTTTTCATATGGTATAAAATAAGAGTGCAACTTCCTTACTTTGTATGTAGCTATCCAGTTATTCTAATAACATTTTTTGAAAAACTTATTCTTACCCCTATTGAATTGTCTTGGCATCCTTGTCAAAAATCAATTGACCATATATATACATGGTCTCATTTCTGGACCGTAAGTCTATTCTGTGGATCTATCCTAATGCCAGTACCAAACTGTTTGGATTACATTAGATTTGTAGTAAGTTTTATAACTGAGAAGTGTGAATCTTTCAACTTTGAAAATTAGGACAAACATTTCCACTTCTGAAAGAAAGAAGAAAAGGAAGTAAAAGAGGCAATTAGGTTGCTTTTAAAAATACTGTCTTTTAGCAAGAAGATAATTTGTATGATCTCAATATGTGTAAAAATACTTCAGTAAAAATACTTCAGTAATTTTGATAGTTTTAATATTATTAAAATTTGTTTTGTGGTATATGTTCAGACTTAAAGAATATACTTATTGTACACTTGAGACTAATATCTGTTCTGCTTTTGTTTAATTATATGCTCTATATGTCTGTTATATATTTTTGGTTTATAGCATTGTTAAACTTCTCAATATTCTTACTGGTTTCCAGTCTAGATAGTCTATTTATTATCAAAAATGGGATATTAAATCAATGGCTATTATTGTAGAGCTGTCAAATTCTCTCTTCAATTTTGTTGGGTTTTGCTTTACGTATTTTGGAGCTCTGTTGTTCAGTGCATATAAGTACATAATTGCTGCATCCTCTTAGTAGAGTGACCATTATATCCATGTATAATGCAATTCTTTTTATCTTGTAACAACTCTTAACATATTATTATTCTGATACTAGTATAACTATCCCAGATTTCTTTTGTTTACTATTTGCATTTATTACCTTTTCAACGGTTTCGCTTTGCCTCATGTATCTTTGGTCTCTTTTAGAGAGAATATGGTATGATTTTTAATGCATTCTGCTAATTTCTGATTTTTAATTGGCGTGTTGAGCCATTAACATTTAAAATAATTACTAACAACAAAGATTTTCTGTCATTTTGCTATTTGTTGCTATAGACCATATATCTTTTTTCATACAGATATTTATATATTTATCCATTTCTTTATTTTCCTGTGATTAACTTAGTGTAACAACTTGATTAATCTCAATTATTTGCATACTTTTAAAGTTTCTTAGTAGTTTTCATAGAGATTGCAATTAATATCTAACTTTATCTCAATCATGTTTGAATTTATATTCTTAGTTTCCACAATATATAAAAATTCTGTTTCTTTACAGCATCATGTATCTCCCTTTTATGTTGTTATTATCCCAATTAGATCTTTATACATTATATGCTCATTATAACAGCTTGATAATTGCTGTTTTATGTTTTTGTCTATAAACCATGTAGGAGGAAAAAAATGAGATACAAACTAAAAATACAAAATGCTGTCTTTTATTTTCATCTTTACTTACTTTTTCAGATTTTTTTTTTCACATGGCCTTGAGTGTCTGTTTATTTCAACCAAATAGACTTTGTTAAAGTGCTTCTTGTCCTGGTCTACTAGTAGTAAATGCCTTAATTATTTTTCTTTTTTAAATTGAGAAATATCTTAGTTTTCCTTCATTCTTAATGATAATTTTGATGGACATAGAAATTCTTAGTTAACAGATTTTGTCTTTCTTTCAGTACTTCAATTATAATATCACAGTGTCTTCTGATCTCTATGGTGTCTGAAGAGAAATTAACTGTTAATCTTATTGAGGATTCCTGTACATGACTAATTATTTCTCTATTGCCATTTCTAATAATTTATCTTTGTCTTAATTTTTGACAAATTGACTATAATTATTGAATATCTTTGAGTCCATCTTATTTACAGTTCATTAGGCTTTTGGGTTAGGTATTTTCATGTATTTGTTAAATTTGGGGTCAGCATTTTTTCAAAGACTTTATTTTCCTCTCGTCTCTCTCCTCTCCCTCTGAGATTTATTAATATGCATATGCTCATATGCTTGATGGTATCTTGCAAATCTCTTAAGCTCTGTTCATTTTTTTCTCCCTATTTTCTCTTTTTCCTTCTCAGATTAAATAATCTGAATTCACCAAGCCAAAGTCTACTGATATTTTTATTTTTTTTGCTCAAGTTTGATATGAATTACTACAGAAAATGTTTAATTTCAGCTATTGTACTTTTTGGCTCCAAAATTTCCATTTGGTTTCTTTATAACAGTTTTTGTATCTTTACTGATATTCTCTTTGTGATGAGATATTATTCTCCTGGTTTCCATTAGTTTTTTGTGCATGGTTTGCTCTAGCTTTTTTTTTTTTTTTTTTGCATATTTATTGCAGTCTTTGTCTAGTAAGTCTAATGTCTGTGCTTCTTGAGGAACAGTTTATATTAATTTCTTTTTTTCCCCTTTGAATGTGACATACTTTCTTGTGTCTTTGCATACCTAATAAATTTTTATTTAAAACTAGACTTTCTGGGGGAGGAGCTTAAGATGGCGGCCAACAGCTCACACTGTAAAAATCTCTGTGGAGGCTAGTGACAATAGGGACTCTCCACGTGAGTAGGCAAGTGCTGGTTGGAGTGTGAAGGTCCATCTAAGGGGATACTCGGCCCGGATCCCCCCTCTGAAGGCAATTGTAAGCTCCCATTGCCCTGAAATTAGAGCTCATCACCCAAGAACACTGCAGAAACACCTGCTGTAGAACACACCTGAGAAAAGTCTGCTGAATTCAGTTGATTCCCAGCACCCTGTGCACACCATCACCTGGCATACTGGACCCACTGGAGGGCAGGATTTGATTTTTGGAGAAAGAGCATTGGGGGAATCCAGAGAGAGAAATACATGCCTGGTATGGAGCCGCTTACCACAGCCATTTTCCAGGCAGAAAATTGCGTTGCTCTGCCCAGATCTCCTCACCAGCCTCAACTCATTGCCTAAGTAACATACAAACAAAAAGCTGGTTCTTAGAAAGAATTAACAAGATTAATGGGCCCCTAGCCAGAATGACCAAGAAAAAGAGAGAAAAAGCCCAAATAAACACAATTAGAAATACAAAAGATCAAATCACAACCAACCCTGAAGAAATACAAAGGATTATCAGAGATTACTATGTATACCTATATGGAAACAAAATTAATAACCTAGATGAAATGGAGGACTTTCTGACATCACACAACCTTCCCAGGATAAAACAAGAAGACATTGAGACACTAAATAGACCAATAACATTCCAGGAAATTGACTCTGTCATACGAAAACTACCTACCAAGAAAAGCCCTGAACTGGATGGCTTTCCAGCAGAATTCTGCAAAACATACAAGGAGGAGCTGATACCAATCCTACTGAAAGTATTCCAGACAATTGAGAGAGATGGAATTCTCTCCAAATCATTTTATGAAGCTCACATCAAATTGATTCCCAAACAGTGTAAAGATCCAACAAAGAAAGAAAACTACGGGCCGATATCCCTTATGAACATAGATGCAAAAATCCTCAACAAAATTCTAGCAAATCGGATCCAAAAACACATCTCAAAAATCATCCATCATCACTGGGTAGACTTCATCCCCAGGATGCAGGGCTGGTTCAACATTTGCAAGACCATAAATGTCATTGAATACATCAACAGATATAAAAATAAGAACCACTTGATTATCTCATTAGATGCAGAAAAATCTTTTGATAAAATCCAGCATCCTTCTTGAAAAAAACCCTTAAACACCTAGGTATAGAAAGAACATATCTCAAATTAGTAAGCGCCCTCTACGACAAGCCCACAGCTAACATGTTGCTAAAGGGACAGAAACTAGAAACATTTCCCCTGAAAACTGGTACAAAACAAGGCTGCCAACTCTCAGCCCTCTTGTTCAGTATTGTGTTGGAAGTCCTATCTCGAACAATTAGACAAGAGAAGGACATCAGGAGTATCCAAATAGGAAAAGAGGAAGTCAAGTTATCCCTCTGTGCTGATGATATGATCCTATACCTTGAAAATCCAAGAGAATCTGTCAAAAACCGACTTGCACTGATAAAGGACTTTGGGAAAGTCTCAGAGTACAAAATAAATGTGCAAAAGACAGTTGCATTCCTATACACCAACAACAAACAGGCAGAGACCCAAATAAAAAACACAATTCCATTCACAATAGCTACCAAAAAAATGAACTATCTCGGCATCTTTTTAACCAGAGAAGTGAAAGACTTGTACAATGAGAATTACAAAACACTGCTCAAAGAAATCCAAGAAGAAACAAATAAGTGGAAAAATACCCTATGCTCACGGATAAGAAGAATCAACATTGTTAAGATGTCCATCCTAGCCGGGCTCGGTGGCTCAGCATGTAATCCTGCACTTTGGGAGGCTGAGGTGAGTGGATTGCCTGAGCCCGCGGGTTCGAGACCCGCCTGGGCAACTTGGTGAGACCTCATCTCTACAATAAGTCAAAAACCAGCTGGGCATGATAGTGCGCGCCTGTAGTTCCAGCTACTCGGAAGGCTGAGGCGGAAGGATCGCCGGAGCCCAGCAGGTCAAGGCTGCGATGGCCAGGAGCGGCCACTGTACTCCAGTCTGGGCGACAGAGTGAGACTCCAATTAAAAAAAAAAAAGATGTCCATCCTACCAAAGGCAATCTACAGATTCAATGCAATATCCATTAAGTTACCAACATCATTCTTCTCAGACCTGGAAATGACAATACAGAAATTTATATGGAAATATAAACGACCACAAATAGCCAAAACAATCCTTAGCAAAAGAAACAAAGCAGGAGGTATCATACTTCCAAACTTCAAACTTTACTATAAGGCTACAGTGATCAAAACAGCCTGGTATTGGTACAAGAACAGGCACATGGACCAATGGAACAGGATAGAGATTCCAGAAGCAAAGCCTCAATTCCTCAACCAACTCATCTTTGACAAAGCCTCCAACAACAACCACTGGGGAGAGGAGAACCTATTCAGTAAATGGTACTGGGAAAACTGGCCGAACACATGCAGAAGATTGAACAGGACCCCTACCTATCACCATACACAAAAAATTAACTCTAAATGGATCAAAGACCTAAACATAAAACCTCAAACTGTAAAAACCTTAGAAAATGCAGGAGACACTCTTATGGAAGTTGAAACTGGCAGCCGATTCCTGATCAAAACCTGAAGTGCCCAGGCCATAAGAGAGAAGATAGACAAGTGGGACCTCATTAAACTGACAAGCTTCTGCAAAGCCAAAGAAACCATCAAGAAAGTAGGGAGACAGCCCATGGAATGGGAAAAAAATATTTGCCAACTGTGTATCTGACAAAGGCCTAACATCTAGGATCTACAAGGAACTCAAATGCACCGAAAGGAAAAAAACAAACAGCTCCTTTAAAAAGTGGGCAAAAGACATGAATAGACACTTCTCAAAAGAAGATATACGGGCAGCCAACAGACACATGAAAAAGTACTCTGCCTCACTCATCATCAGAGAAATGCAAATCAAAACCACACTGAGATACCACCTAACCCCTGTAAGAATGGCCATCATTAAAACAAACAACAACAGATGATGGCGAGGATGTGGAGAAAAAGGAATGCTTCTACACTACTCGTGGGAATGCAGAGTAGTGCAACCTTTTTGGAAGACAGTGTGGCGATTTCTGAAAGAACTAGAAATTGACCTTCCACATGACCCAGCAATTCCCCTATTGGGAATATACCTTCAGGAATTCAAATTATTCTACAAAAAAGATACCTGCACACATATGTTTGTTTCAGCTCTATTCACAATAGCAAAAACATGGAACCAACCATGTTGCCCATCTTAGCTGGACTGGATTAAAAAAAAATGTGGTTCATATACACAATGGAATATTATGCAGCCATAAAGAAGGACAAATATACGGACTTTGCAGCAAATTGGATGGATTTGGAGTCAACCATACTCAGTGATATATCACAGAAACAAAGAACTGAGTTCCGTATGTTCTCACTAATAAGGTAAACTTGAACAATTATAATGTTATAAGAAAGCGATTGGCAGTAGTGGAAAACTGTCAGGGGAATCGGGGTTGGACTGGCAGTTGAGGGAAACTGCTAGGGGAGGGAGCGACATATCTCATCAACAACGGTACCTGCATGATCAATGTTTGTATACCTAATCCTGAATTGTACCCCACATCTTTATAATAAATAAATAAATTTAAAAATAAATAAATAAATAAAACTAGACTTTCTGAATATTTACTATGGCAACTGTAAATATAGTATTCTTACCACTACCTGAGTGTGTGTTCTTCTTTGATGGGGGGTGTTATTTATTTGCTAATGACTCTCTTAAACTATTCTTCTTAAGTCCATGTTCCCCTTTTATATATGACCACCAAAATCTTTCTTCCATTATCTTAGTAGTTTTCTAGTATTTTGGCAATGTTTTCTTAAGTACCTTGAGGCAAGAAAAAAGAAAACAAACAAGCAGATTGTTTTTGCTTGTCTTTGTAGATTACCTCTGTATTAAAGTACTTCCTTAAAGGTTAGCCCAGAACATCTACAACTTTACCTTATCCTTCATTTTCTGCTTGTGTTGAACCTAAGTGTTAGCAGAGGTGAAAACTTAGATCTTTTCAGTTCTTTATTGAGTATTCATCTGTCAATGAAAATGGTCTTGGCATTCTTGATTCTCCAGTGTACGAAGAAACCTTTATAAAGGCCCTTATTTCCCCCACATATTTTATTTCTCAGCTTCTTATTTTGCAGGCTTTTTGGTATGTATATTACTTGTTCTGGCTGCTGCACCTTACCATAGGCTGCTGTTTGCCAACACGTTTGTTTCATTAAAAACTCTCCTGAAAACTGCTTGTGCTCTAGGAATGCTCTGAGTTTGGCAAACTCAGCATCAGGCCTTATGTAAGGGTCTGAGGGAGCTATAGACAGGTTAAGATGTACAACCACTTTTTTTTTTACAATATAAGAATTATATTGTGCCCTATGGCAATTGTAAACTGCATCAGGAGTTCAGACTGTCATTTAAATGACTGCTGATATTCTGGAGAGTGGAGTAGGGGACAGTAGGAAGGTAATTTGAAATCCCACAATACTCTTTTTACTCCTTCTTTGTTAGTCTTTTCCCCTCATTATTGTCAGTTTTTAACTAGGTAACAGAGTTCTGTAATTTTGACAGTTTTTTTTCCAGTTTATTAGTTGTCTTTCTGGATGGGTAGAGTTCTGGGGCTCCTTACTCTAACATATTTGTTAAATTCACCATCATGTTTTGTAGCCCATGCTGTAATTAATCCATGTTTGTGCTCAATTTGAGCAAAAAGGGAAGCCATGTTGAGTGTTAATTATTGAGGAACATATTACTTCTAAAGCGGTTCTCTTTGCTTCCAGAACAAAAGGAATTTCTGATCTTACATCGACTTTGATTAGGTCTCACTATGTTGGACTCAAGGGAACTCGGCAGCTCTGATCCCAGGAGGAAAAAACTCAACTGTTGTCTAAGATAAAAGTTACTCTTATATTGGTCTTGGCACACATACCCCTGTGCTTCACCTTTGCCCGTCCTTCTTCCTTTAATATAAGGTCAATACTATGTGACTTTTAACAGTTTAAAAATCTCTGAGAAACAGTTTTTTAGGAGGATTTTGGGCATTTATATAATCTTTTATACTTATGCACTAAATGTTTAGAACAACTTAGTACCTCCTTTATTTAAGGGCAAAGCCAGAAACTGGACAAAAAGGGGAGGAATAATATGGGACCCTTACCTCATAGCTTGTAGCTATCAGACACTGTAAAGTTTCCAGATAAAAATAAAGACATACTGATATGGTTTGGATATTTGTCCCATCCAAATCTCAGGTAGAAATTTGATTCTTGGTGGTAGAGGTGGGGCCTAGAAGAAGGCTTTTGGGTAATGAAGGTAGATTCCTTTTAAAGGTGGATGTTCTCCTCACAGTAATGGATGAAGTTCTCAATCTATTAGATCCCATGAGAACTGATTGTTTAAATATATCCTGACACTTCCTCCTGTCTGTTTTCTTTCTTTCTTGTCTTGTGATGCCTACTCCACTTCACCTTCCACCATGAATAAAAACTTCTTGATACCCTCACAAGAGGCAAATGCTGGCATCGTGAATCTTGTACAGGATGCAGAATTGTGAGCCAAATAAACCTCTCTTCTTTATAAATTACACAGCCTCAGATATTTCTTTATAGCAGTGAAAATAGACTAAGACACATACCTTGTTTTATTGTGCTTTGCTTCATTGCACATTGCAGATATTGCCTTTTTTACAAATTAAAAGTTTGCAGCAACCCTGCATGGAGCAAGTTTATTAGTGCCATTTTTTTCCAACAGCATGTGTTCAATTCATGACTCTGTGTCACATTTTGGTAATTCTTGCAATATTTCAAACTTTTTCATTATTATTATATCTGTTATGATGATCTGTGATCAGTGATCCTCAACGTTACTATTGTAACTGTTTTTGTGTACAATGAGCTGTACCCATATAAGATGGCGATAAATGTTGTGTGTGTTCTGACTGCTCCACCAACTGGCCATCCCCAAATCTCTCACCCTATGCTCAAATCTCCCTATTTCCTGAGACACAACAATAGTAAAATTAAGCCAGTTAATAACCCTACAATGATCTCTTAATGTTCAAGTGAGAGGAAAGGTTACGTGTCTCTTACTTTAAATCAAAAGCTATAGATAATTAAGTTTAGTGAAAAAGGCATGTCAAAAGCCAAGACAAACTGAAAGCTAGGTCTCTTGTGTCAAACTGTTAACCAAGTTGTGAATGCAAAGAAAAAGTTTTTGAAGAATGCAAAAAGTGATACTCCAGTAAACATATGAATGATAAGAAAGCGAAAGCCATATTGCTGATATGGAGAAAGTTGTAATGGTCTGAATAAAAGATCCAACCAGCTACAACACTCCCAAAAACCAAAGCCTAATCCAGAATAAAAACCTGACTCCAATTCTCTAAAGACTGAGAGAGGTGAGGAGATTGCAGAAGAAAAGTTGGAATTTAGCAAAGTTTGGTTTATGAGTTTTAAGGAAAAAAATCTGTCCTTTTATATTATAAGTGGAAGGTGAAGCAGCGAGTGCTAATGGAGAAGCTGCAGCAAGTTATCCAGAAGACCTAGCTAAGATCATTGATGAAGATGGCTACACTAAATAGCAGATTTTCTATGTAGATGAAATAACTTATATTAGAAGAAGCTGTCATCTGAGACTTTCATAACTAGAGTGGAGAAGTCAATGGTTGGTTTCAAAGCTTCAAAGAATAAGCTGACTCTCTAGTTAGGAGGCTAATACAGTGGTGACTTTAAGTTTAAGCCAATGCTTATTGACTATTTTGGAAATCCTAGGATTCTTAAGAATTATGCTAGACACATTTTGTCTGTGCTCTGTAAAAGGAACAACAAAGCCTGGATGGCCACACATCTGTTTATAATATAGCTTACTAAATATTTTAATCTTATTGTTGGGACCTACTGCTCAGAAAAAAAGATTACTTTCAAAATATTACTGATTACTGACAATGTACTTAGTTACCCAAGAGTTCTGATGGAGATGTACAAGAAGATTAAGGTTGCTTTTATGCCTGCTTACACAACATCCATTCTGCAGCCCATGGATCAAGGAGTTGATTTTGACTTTCAAGCATTATTATTTAAGAAACACATTTTTAGTATTATACGTGCCATAGATAATGATTTCACTGATGGAGCTTGACAAAGTAAATTGACAACTTTCTGGAAAATATTCAAAATTCTAGATGCCATTAAAAACATTTGTGATTCATGGGAAGAGACCAAAATATTAACATTAACAGGTATATAAAAGCTGATTTCAACCCTCATGGATGACTTTGAGATGCTCAAGACTTCAGTGGAGAAAGTAACTGAAGACGTTGTAGAAATAGCAAGAGAACTAGAACCAGAAGTGGAGCCTAAAAATGTGACTGAGTTGTGACAATCTCATGATAAAACTTGAAAGGATAAGGAGGTACTTCTTTTGGAAGAGCAGAGAAAAGTGTACTCCTGGTAAAGATGTGGTGAACATTACTAAGGTGAAAAAAAATTAGAATATTTTATAAACTTAGTTGATAAAACAGCAGCGGGATTTGAGAGAGTTGACTTCAATTTTGAAAGAAGTCTTACTGTGGGTAAATGTTATCAATCAATAGTCAATCAATGTAGCACACTTTATTATTGGCATATTTTAAGAAATAGTCACAGCTACCTCAAACTGCTGCAGCCATCACCCTGATCAGTCAGCAGCCATCAATATCAAAGTAATATCCTCTACCAGCAAAAAGGTTATGACTTACTGAAGGCTCAAATGAGTGTTAGCAATTTTTACCAATAAAGTAGTTTCAAACTAAGATACGAACATTGTTTTCTTTTTAGATATATTGCTATTGCACACTTAATAGATTACAGTATAGTGTAACTTTGATATGAGTGAAAAGCCAAGCAATTTGTTGGACTCACTTTATTGCAATAGTTGCTTTATTGCTGTGGTCTAGAACCAAACCCTCACTATCTCCAAGGTATATGCCTATATTCTATCATTTTATAATTGTGAGGAAGTGGTGCACGTTAAAAGAAGTGTTCGGGCGGGCTTAGTGACTCAGCCTGTAATCCTAGCACTTTGGGAGTCCGAGGCAAGTGGATTGCCGGAGTCCGAGGGTTTGAGACCAGCCCGGACAACTTGGCGAGACCCCATTTCTACAATAAATAAAAAAAATTGGTAGGGTACATGGTAGGGTATGCCTGTAGTTCCTGCTACTTGAAAGGCTAAGGTGGAAGGATCACCAGAGCCCAGCAGGTCAGAACGCTGGGGTGGTGGGTGTGTGTGCCACTGCTTTACAGCCTGGGCAACATTGTTATAATCCAACTAAAAAAAAAAAAAAAAAAAAAGAAGTGAAGAACTACAAATCTATAGCCATGAGCATTGTTTGTTAGCAAGATAATTTTAATAATTTCAATAGAATATACTTTTATCTTCCTCCATAAATTCATGAAACAATTTTTTAAATTTGTACACTTATTTTTTAAGAAAAAGCAGACTATCCTGAAACCCAAATGAATGCTTAAAATTTAGAGGAGCTTTTTCACAGTGTTTGATGAGACCCCTTACTCCATGCCCACATGAAAACTAATCACTACACAGTAAAATCCATTTTAAGAGGTGGGACTTAAAGAACAAAATAGTATATGTAGCCAAAGTTGAATAAAATACTGGATTTATTCCCTGAAAAAGTTTGGATGTTTTCCCTCTCAAAATTCCATGTTGAAATGTTATCCCCAATGTTGAAGGTGGGACCTCATAAGAGGTGTTTGCATCATAGGAGCTAATTTTTCGTGAAAGGCTTGATGCTGCCTCAGGGTAGTGAGTGAGTTCTCACTCTATTAATTTCCATGAGTTCTGACTGAGAAAAAGAATCTGACACCACCTTCCCCTTTCTTTTGTGTCATTTCCTCTCACCATGTGATCTTCGACTCCCTTCACTTTCCACCATGATTGGAAGCTTTCAGAAGTCCCTTGCCAGTAGCAGATGCTGGAGCCATGCTTCTTGTACAGCCCGCAGAACTGTTAGCCAAGTAAACCTCTTTTCTTTATAAATTACCCAGACTTAGGTGTTCTTTTATAGCAATGCAAAATTGACCAGACATTTCCCCTCCATAATAGAGTAGAAACTGGGCAAAATGTATAAAATGACTGTTTTACAGGGACAAGACAAGACTGTGATATATGAGTGAAGGGAAACAAATGAGATGAGCTCTGTAATCACCTAATTTCTGGGCTACTTTCTAGAGAGAACCCAGTCATAAAATTGTGGTCTCCCTGAGTTGAGGATAAACAAATCAGAGTTCATAGAGCCAGAGGCAACTGAATTTTCAATGTAGATACCATGGAGAGAGAAGTCACACAGAAAAAAAATTATCCATAAATTTTCATAGGTTTTTCTTTGATTCTGAATCTGTGCATGTATAGGGCAATTCTCCCCAACCTCAAGGCCAGGCAAAGAATAACCAAAGACTATAAACTAAACAATTATAAGAAATCGCATAGGGATGAGATATGTTGTAGTTCCATATTGCCAGAGTGGACAGTCCTCGTAGACTATCCAGGACATTCAGTAAATATATAACCTAGTAGGGAACATTATTAGTAGAACTAAATTATTTTAAAACAAGACTCAAAGGAAAATGTTCAACATCTTTTTCTTAACAGTTTTATTCATTAATAATTCACATACCTTTCACTCGTTTAGATTGTACAAGTTGACATTTTCTCAAAATGCGTAACATAAGGTTACCAATATACCCAGCAATTCCATATCTAGATATACATCCAAGAGAAATGAAAACACATGTCCACACAAAAACTTGAACACGTGTTTTTTATTTTATTTTAAAGATGTGGGTACAATTCAAGATTACGTATACAAATGTTCATTATGCAGGTACCTTTGTTGATGAGGTGTGCCCCTTTCTCCCCTGGCAGTTTCTCTCAACTGCCAATCCCATCCCCCCTCCCCTGGCAGTTTCCCACTACTGCCAATCCCTTTCTCATAGTATTATGATAATTGTTCAATATCTACTTATGACTGAGAACATATGGTACTCTGTTCTTTGTTTCTGTGAGAGATCATTGAGTATGATAGACTTTAAATCCATCAAAGTTGCTGCGATGTCCATATGTTTGTCCTTCTTTATGGCTGTATAGTATTCCATTGAACACATGTGTTTTTAGCAGTGCTATTCATAATGCCTATAAAGCAGAAATAACCCAAATGTCCTTAAGTAAATAATGAATAAACAAAAATGTAGTGTATAAATAAAATAGAATGTTATTTGGCAATAAAAATAAATTAAATACCAATATATGTTACAACATGGATAACTCTTGAAAACTATATGCTAAGAAAAAAAGCCAATCATAAAATATTACATAATTTTATTTATATAAAATAAAATTGGCCAGAATAGGCAAATATCTAGAGATAGAAAGTAGCCCAGGACTGAGAAGAGGCAGGTGGGGAATGAGGAGTAATTTCTAATTTAAGAAGTGATGAGAATATTCTAAAAGTAGATTACTGTGATGATTACATAATTCTATGACTATCCTAAAAAAACCCACCAATTTACACTCTAAATGGGTGAATTATAGGCTATTGAATTATCACACAAAGCTGTTATTTTTTCCTTTGAGTTGTAAAGTTCATAAAAAATAGATACAATAACTGGTCCTATATTGGATATTTGTAGACAAAAAAAAATTGTTAAACACAATAAAAAATTTGTATGGGCATTACTGGTGCAAAAAAATTGAATATTGACTGTATACATGGAAAGGTAGAAATTGCTTAACCCAAGTAATAAAATAAAGATAACAAAAACAACTGCAACAGCAAAAAATCCCAGACAATAAACATATATATATATAATTTATTTTTTGTTAAATAAAAGACAAAAAAGAATTATGCATACTCATAATTTATATATGCGCTTTTCTACACATATAAATTCTAAAAATATAGAACAATATACAATACTAGAACATATACTTAATTACAGTAAACTCTGAATAATAGGAATATGGTGTTTTTATTTTCCGATTTTGTCTATCCCGTGTTTATCAATTCTTTACACCATATGCATGTTTATTTTAAAATAACATTTTATTTTATTTATTTTTGTGTATTCTGTATATGTCAAACATATGCAAAAATAGAAAGACTAGCGTCACGAATCTCTATGTATTCATCACACTGCTTCAACAATTATCTGTAAAGTCCATTCTGTTTCATCTGATCTTTACCAACCACCCCCCCATACACTCCTTAGATTATTTTGAAGCAAATTAAAATGTTATTTTTATTTCAAAGATTACCATCAACTTGATACTTAATTTTATGTACATGCATTGAATATGGTCCATTAGGGTACATAGCAAATTGTGATTGAAAATAAAATAGGAACATGGTGGGGAGGGTGGGCCTTTTATAATAAAAAAGTATTCATGCATTGCTTATAGAGTTTTTAAAATCATAAAAAAATAGATAATGTTTAGAAAAGAAACATTCTTCCTTATATACTGGAGGTACACATTTTTCTTTATATTAGTAAAGGTCAGATAAAGTAATTGAAGGAGCAATGAGCTAGAAATCAAGAGGAGTGAGTTTCTCTATTTCTGAGTCATTGCTTGTAATTGCTTGTAAGAATCAAGCATATCATTTACTCATTCCAATAATATCTCTGCACTTCTACAATATGCCTGGCATTATCCTCATAGATACAGAAGAAGCTTATGTCTATATTAGTCAGGACCCTCAGTTGTAAGTAAAGGTAACTCCAAGTTAAGCCAGCTGAATCTAAGAGAAAATGTAATTTCTTACACAACCACAAAATCCAGAGACAGACCTGACTTTGAGTCCTTGGTTCAGGGCTGTAACAGTTTCATCAGGTCTTGGTCTTCCTATCACCTGACCTAATTCTGAGAATTGTCTTCCCTTTCCTCTCTGTCCTTTTCCCTTTTTTGCAGGCTTTCTCAATATGGTGATCCCTGGCAGCTCTGTAATTACACTGTTATTGCATCAAAAGCAAGTATTCTGGGCAATACCGTTGATTCGCTAGGTCCATTGTATTCCTATCTCAGTATCATTTTGTTTGAGGCTCAATCAGTGTGCATGAAACACCAGGCAACACAATATCTGACACAACTACTAAGTAAATATTATCTTCCCCCACCTTTTATCTACAAAGATAGATTTCTTATGCTTGCAAGTTGTTTTTTTTTCTTTGTTTTATTTCTTATCTTTTTAAAGATCACGTTTTATGTCTTATCTATGTTTTATTTTCTGAGGTCACAGTTTAGAAAATATCCATTGCCATTTTACTCATGAAGATATTCTGGGCTGATTTCCAATTAGTTATCATTGGATACTTTCCCATTGTGGCCATCAGAGATCTTCGGTGAGGTTACATCGCCAGCCCAACCCATGTTATTCACATCCAGCACTGATAAGTGAAGCTGTGCTTCTGTTTTCACAGCTATCATTTCAGGAAAAAAAAAATGTACATGATTTCCACTTCCTTTTTGTAGAATATTTTGTATCTCTATTATTCAATGAAAAGTTGCAACAATAACAAGTTATTTTTTTCCTGAAGGGAGTACAAACATCTTTCCTCTTTACCTTCTCTTTCCTTGGAGTCAAGGAGGTATTCCAGATAGAACAGAACTTCTAATAGTCAGATAGTTTGGAATTCCTTTCATTGTCTCTTACTTGGAGCTCCTTGGAAAGTCATTTGGCTCTTCTGAGCCTCAGCTCATGACTATTAAGTGGGGATAATAACAGGTCCTACCCCATAACAAAGTTGGGAAGATTACAGGAAATAAGCTTTGTAAGCTTCT
Organism: Tarsius wallacei; assembly: GCA_963574415.1. NCBI lineage: Eukaryota > Metazoa > Chordata > Mammalia > Primates > Tarsiidae > Tarsius > Tarsius wallacei. The sequence continues at coordinate 26,093 of CAUYQG010088114.1, read as the reverse complement.
AACATAATGCCTAGGACAAAGTAGACACTTGTTAAACACAAGTCACCTTTCCTCTTACAATGGCTCAGCACTTTTAGATGTCATTTTTAAGTTCTAACTTTACTTCTTTTATGACCATTGTTTCTCTTTTCTCACCTAGTCATTCATAAATCCCTTGAGCTTGTGAATCATGCTCTTTTTTTCCCTTTTATTGCCCATGGAGCTTAGCACAGTGTGTTTTCATGGAGAAGAGCCCTAACAAATGGTGTGTGGCTGTATAAAATATAATAACTTGGATTGATACTCTTATCTCAAAACTATAGGTAAAAATATGTTGATGATACAGCATCTAAAATCTTTGTTACATATCATACTGCATTACATGGTATTCATTTATTTTTCATTTATTGTAACTCTGTGAACATAAGTATAGCTCCTACCTAATTTTACAAATGGGGAAACTGAAGTTTGTAGATGCTAAGAACTCACTGAAAAGTCATTCAGCTGGTGTGAGGTGGAGTTTGTCTCAAGTTCCTCTGAACTGACCTGACCTCTGTACATCACCCATCTTCCAGATAAACCAATGCCTAGGACGTTTGCATCTCTCAACCTGGTGTAGTCCTGAAATGATAAAGAGACCATGCTAAGCCATTAAGAGACTTCAAGGACCCATCCTTCAAGTTGAAAGAGTACACTTCTGTGGGAGTGGAGAAATGAGCACTCACAAAGCAAGCTGGGGAGAAAACCAGGATGCAAGAATTCCTAGCCAGCCCTAGAGCTCAGTCATCTATGCTATTCCCATCTCTACTTCCTTGGCTGAAGATTCTCTTTATGTTATGGCTTCCAGAACTCACCTAGATTCTCGGCTTGAATTTCAGGTCTATGTCCCAGAAGGACACCTCCTTCTTTGCCCTCCTGTTACATTCTGATTTCTTAGCTTCTGCTTTGCCAGGTAAGTCTAGTCAAACCCAAAGTTCTTCTGTGAAGTCAGCAAAAGCAGACTTCTCTACCTTTCTTTTTCAAAATAGCATCATACTTCATTCTTGTGGCCCAACATGTAATAGCATATATATTCCTACAGCAGGAAAATATTTTAATTTTCCTTCCTTCTCTTTGCTACCTTAACCCTTCAACCTTTCTCTTTGCAAATTGGGTCATTTCAAGCCTAGGCCAGTGGGGAAAGCTAGGTCAAGGACTGGAAAACAAAAATGGGCTTCAGAGTTCTAGGTGGAAATAGTGGAACTACCAGACACAGAAAATACAAGGGGAGATCCCCCCAAACTAAAATTTACTTATTAAAAGTTGTGTATTCATTCTTACATCTATAAACTTCAGTTAAATTTAAAGTACTCTCCATTTGATGCAGTGCATCAATTGAAACGCTTTTTCTAATTCTCAAATAGTTTTTGAACTTGTCAATTTTGATGCCTTTTAGCCATCTCCAGAGAGCCATTCCTGTCTGCACTTGTCTTTTTTAATAATATTTTTATTATCCAAATAAGTCTGTTATTTATTGTGATTCTCATTTTTTCCCCTTTATTTTATTGTAAAGATGTGGGGTACAAGTCAGGAATAGGTACATACATAGTCTACATGCAGGTGAAGTTTGGGCCTCCAACTGGTCCTCACTTCCCCGGTGGAGGATCAGGTACACTTAGTGATGTTATGTGCCCTGCCCCTTCCTCCCTTCTCTGGCAGTGTCCCACTACTGCCAATCCCTTTCTTGTAGTGCATTCTCACTCATAAGTGGGTCCTGATACTTATTTTAAAGAGAGGAATTTGAGGTTTAAGGAGGTTAGGTAAATTGCCCAATGTCCTAGAGCTAATGAATGGCAAAGATTTAAGAGTATGTTTGTTTGATTCCAGAGCTCATGTTGATATTACAGACATATTCAGGGGGCTGCACTTCAACATTATCCCTAGAAGCCAAGATGATCTCCAAACCTAATGAATTAATAGAGCAGGAGGTAACTGATGTACTGCCCAATCAGATTTCTTTACAGTGATACTAATTAGGTGACTGAGGTCCTGTATGGCCAGAAGGGATAGGCTGAAATTTGTAGGAGTTCATACATAAAAATAAAGTATTGCTCCAGGTTTCTTGACCTAGGCTTAGGTGTTCCAGCCAGGGCCCCTTGGGCCTAACAAATAGCCTTCACTCTCCTTATACTACTACTCTTTTCATTTTGCAAACTTTCTCTCTCATGCCTTCCATAACATGTCTGCAACAATTTGAGAAGATTCATGTGCTCTCTGTGTCCCTCAAAGCTTGTAATTCCACAGGGCATGTTCTAAAAATAAATTTATGCTATTCTGAAGTGGGGATGTTGGTGTGCTCAGAGCTAAGCTTCTGGGGAGCTCCAGGCAGTCACCGACACATTTCCAGAGACCCGCCCCATCTCTTATCAGCACTGGAATCTGCTCCTCTAACTTGGAAATTCAGCTACCTGGCTTTGTAGTGCTGTATGACTCGTGCAGGCTTTCTCAACCTCCATTTCGCTAAAGGTAAAATATAGATTTAGTAAGAATAAAAGTAGATAATGCTTGAAGCGTCCCCAGAGCTATGGTGTCTTAGAAGCCATCAGTGAACACTTTGGGGTTGGAGGTTTTAAGGAAGGGAGATTAAATTGACCTATAGAGCCAGGAGCTGTGAGCAGATGTTATAGAGAAGTAGATTGGAATCATATGAGGACATTCTAGCACCCATAGCTGTTCAGAGAAGAAATGGACCTCTCTGGGAGGTAGTGAGTCTCTTATCACTGGGAGTAAAGTTGGAAGAGCACTTAAAGATGATAGGGAAACTTGGGAAAACCTGGCTCTTTAGGCAGGCTGAGATGTTGATGCCAGGCCTGCAGTATCAGGGGAGTAGCCAGTCACAGGTGAAGACAGGGCTCTGAGAAATAACTATTTAGTGTGTTTTACTATGAAGAAAGTTAGACATTAGCTCAATCCTATCTGCACTTGTGTTGGGAAGAGGATAGTAGTTTCCTAGCATCAGGACTCTGGGTAGTGCGATACATCCTGCGTATCAGAGGACAGAAGAGCAAATGAAACCAAGCAGAATCTTTGACAACACTTAAAGAAGTTACAGAATACAAGGCCAAGGCACAGACCCAACTAAGAACCCTCTCAGGTCCAGGCAGGAAGCCAGGATTCTGCAGAACAGAAATGCTGTTCCCTAGACACAAATGGTGCAGGGGAGAGTGGGAGGAATGTCATGGGTGGGGAGGACTCATTTTCACGAACTCCTACCATGGGTACAAGGCTCTCATGGGAGGCCAACAAGACACACCATAGGGAAGGGCTTGTGCTGCAGATGACTTCAAGTAGGGGTTGGGTGATTGCACCTTGCAGCACCTTCAATTCAGAGACCACAGCATCCCGTGACCTAAGAGAATCTGGGAGTAAGCCAGGGCTGTTCTGAGTTTGCTTAGTGTTGTCAGTCCTGGGTCTAAAGCAGTGATTCTCAGAGTGTAGTGTGTGTCAGAATCACTTGGAGGGATTTTTAAAACAGATGGCTGGGCCACACTCCCAGTCCTAATTCAGTACATCTGGATGGGGCTTAAGAATCTGCATTTATAACAGTTTCTTAGGGGATGCTGCTGGTTCAGGAACCACGCTTTAGGCAGCACTGGTCTACAGTCATGCTAAATCTAAGAGCACCTGGTAAAGCAGTGCTTGCTTTCCTCCAGCCTTATTTAACAAACGTAGCAGCTTCTTGATTTTAATTACCATGACAAGAGTAGTGATATCCTAGTAAATGAGACACCATCCCTGATGTCAAGTGGCTTCTAGTCTAGAGAAACATGAATGGGCAGTTGAAAGACAGGGAAAATACCAAGATAGAGATCCTCACTGGGGATGGTGAGCACGTGAGTTCATGTATTCTGAGACCCACTGTCTTGGTGACAGAAGAGAACGTTTCCTGGACCATGTGACCTTGAGACTAGAAACTTGTTTTACAGTCAGCAAACCCAGAATCGATTCTTGGCTCTACCCCTTGGTAGTTGGTTGACCTTAAGCAATTTATTTAAGTCCTTTAAGTCTCAAATTCCTCATCAGCCAAATAGTCCTGATTTATTCAATTCTGTGACCATGGGCATGTTCTAGGCACAGGGCCACAGAGTAAACAAGCATTGTGCATCATAGGTCATAGTTACCCAGAGAAACAGAAGCAATAGGACATATATAGATATGGAGAATGAGATTAATTATGAAGGACTGGTTTCTTGATTAAAGAGGCTGAGAAGTCCCAGGATCTGCCATTTGCAAGTTGGAGGCCCAGGAAAGCTGGTGGTATAGTTCAGTCTGATCTGAAGGCCTAAGAACTAGGAGTGTTGATCTGAAGGGCAAGAGAAGATGGATGTCCTAACCCAAGCAAAGATCAAATTCCTTCTTCTGCCTTTGTGTTCTAATTGGGTTATCAAGTGATTATCAATTGATATCACCCACATTGCTAAGAGTGGATCTTCTTTATTCAATCTACCAATTCAAATATTAATTTCTTCCAGAAACATCCTCACAGATATACCCCAAAATAATGTTTTACCAGCTATCTAGGTATCCCCAGTTGTCATTTGAAGTTAACCATCACACTTGACATGTTGCTTCTGTTCTCAAGTAGCTCACATACTGCCAGAGGTGGTGGAATAGGACAAAACATTACCATGTAACCCACACATAAGATGAGATGTGACAAAATAAAGACAGAGTGTCCAGACAGGGAGTGAATAATATTAGGGAGGATTGTTGGAAAAATTCTCTCTGAGGAGGTAACTTTTGAATAGAGATCTTCACAATCTTCACAATAAGGAGGAGGATGTATTTTAGATATATTATATAATATATATTATATATATTTTTATCTTTACTGATATTATTATTATTACAATAAGTGCAATTACTATAATGCCAGAAGGCAAACACATGAGCAAGGTCTCAGAGAAGAGAGGCCTCCAAATTTGGAAAGGAACATAGGTCAGTAACACTGAAACACAGAGCATTTAGAAAGGCATGACTGACAACACTTGAGAGCTCAGTAAAAGATCTTGTGCATCAGGCCAGATCTGGTATTGTGTCCTTGGAAGCCACTGGAAAAACATGGGTAGCAATGGGATATTGTTGTATTTGTATTTTAGGAAAAGCACTGTCAGTCATCTCACTCTCTGCTGCAAGCGGCACTAGAGTATGAGGAAGTGAGTAAGACTGCAGGGAAGAGAAAGATGCTCACTGTCTGCACCAGAATTTGATGGAGCTGGTAATGACAGAGAGATTATGATTAACAATGACCTGAATGAATGAACACAGCTGTTGATTGGATATGAAGGGCACAGGAGCTTTGGTAACGAAAGAAGAGGATATGCTTTTTTTTTCACTTCCTGTTAAGTTACTTCCCAAGGAAGAAAAACCACTGAGGCAGACTTTGGATGTAAGGCAGGTGACTTTGCCATGAAATGCTCTCTTTTGTCAAATGGGAGACAAAATACCGCACAGAGAAGGGTATTCTGAGGACTGAGTCAGATGACAGGTATGAAAAGCACTTTGGAAATTGTAAAACATTTTTCAAATGCAAGGTGCTATTTTTATTACCCTCTGTTTCCCTGTATAGAATGTGACCCAATAACTGAACGACAGCGTCTGGATGCTCCAGAGGGACCGTCAAAGGAGGAGATGGCAGGCCCCAGAGCTGCACCTGCTGGGGGCTCTGCAGTGGGCCTGAGCAAGCCTCCCGGGGGACCACCCTTTCCAACAATGTCCTTAATATGTCTCTCATTTAAGATAATTTGCTAGGCAAAGCTGTGTACATCATCAGAGAAAAGGCAGGCGGCTTTGGATGATTCAGTGACTGGGAGGAAATAATCCCCATCGATTCTAACGGGAGTTAAAATGGCGGTGACGTCATTATTATCCATCCTCCCATTATTAAGCTGCTCAGGACAGCTGTCTCCTGGTGCACACAGAGACTCTCAGCAGGGGCATTCCCTGTGTAGAGCATTAACAAGAACTTAAGATAAACCCTTCTTCTTTGGGCTTTGGAAATGGAAGCCTATTTAGGGCTAGGTTGGGTCTACTGCACCACGGCAGTCGTTTTACTTATAGTTGATCTTCTCATTCTTTCTTTTCCTGTCTTTATTCCCTTTCCCCGCCATTTCTATTTTCCCTCTTCCTCCTGTGTGTCAGGTGTTCCCATCTCCCTACTGTGAAATCTGAAAGGGATCCCTGAGGCATGTAACCTGTCTCATTTGGAGCCCAGCAATTTATCAGTGGGAGTCTTTCAAAAGAGTACTGAGCACCACTCTACAGGAGTTTGCTGCTGTGGATGCTGGGGGTGAGAATGGTGAGAAGCCTACAGTTACTCTCCTACTTGCTTCTTCCTCTTGGAGATGGATTGGGCAGGTTGATGTGTGGCTATTCCTGTCATTGAAATATTAGTGTATTTGTGCATGTCTGCACACATGTGCACTGTGACCTTGCTAGGCTTCCTGACCTTTCACTTTAGCAAAGCTTCCTGTATTGTGAGTCCCCTGAGATTCCTGAAAAATCTGCAAATACTAGCAAACTCATTCATGGTGAAGGACTTTTTCCCAATACTCCTACAAGGACCACAGCAAAGAAGTGAAAACCCAAATTGCATAAGCTCTCATATCTGTTCAGTGCCTTCTCCTTTTCTCCTTGCAGTGATGACTACAATCTTGCCTGACCCAGTCCAGCTCCTTGGAACTCAGCGCTCATGTTCTCTCAGACTGAAATCCTTAACCCTCGAGGAAGTCCCAGATCTCTTTGGGGACCTATCTCAGAGCTGCTTTGACCTTCTCCTAGGGTTTTGGGTAGATAGGTTTTGACCCTTCTCCAAGGCTCACACCCTTTCCTGATAGAAAAGTGTTCATTCTAGGCTGGGCTGTTTCCTGCAAGGGGCCACTGCCTTTGATCCAGCCTTTGTACACAGCTTTCATTTACATTAGTTCAATAAATGTTTACTGATTACTAGGTATACAAATGAAGATAAGACACAGCTCCTGCTCATAATAAATTCACAATCTAGAAGAGAGAGATAGATGCAAATAAATAAGTATAGTAGATTGTCTTAAGCATCCTTTATACTTTGGGAATGTATTTACTGATACTTGTCTATCTCTAAGAAGTCAGAGTGGAACAGACCATCCGATATTTAATTCCTGAGATCTCATATTTCCACTGATAATGGCAGTAATATCACATTTTTTACCATGATCTCAAAATGTTTTTAGTCACTAGCTCCATTTTACAGCTAAGGAAACTGAAGCAGAAAGCAGTTAAATAACTTTGCCTGGGGTCAGACATTTATAGCAGAGCAATAATTAAGTTTTGGGGTTGATCTGGCTCCAAAAGTTTCATTTTTTCACTTGCCCCAGTCATCCCCTCTCTGATACCCACCAATTTTAAAGTGGGGCTTGCTATGAACCTGCAAACGGGTGGAGAGCAATCCTTTTTAGGTCATCATCATACAAGAAAATTTCACCCTCTGAAATCAGGTTAGCATCAGACATGTGACATGACAAGGGAACATTTCCCCATTCAGAGGGTCATTAAAGGAAATGAAAGCCAACAGATCATTGTTATGCACGAGGAAACAACATAAATGGGAAAATCTATAAACATCACCCCCCCGCCCTGTAAGTCTCTGGGAAATTTGAAGCAATGACAAATGGGCCAGAGTGTGAGTGGGAAATGTGTCAATAACAGAAACTTGGGAACCACAGACCAAACTCACAGGAAAAATGATCCACTCTGCTCAGCATGAAATGAATTCTCTGGTGAAATAGAGAAAAGACCGCTTAACCACCTGCTCCTCGAGTATAAGATCTATGGATCTGTGTTTGAACTTCTAGAAGATGAAGGAATGCTAAAACTTATTCCTTTGGGCATACAGGCAAAGGTTTGGTAGATTTTTCTGCAGGTGAGTGGAAGCCTTTGACCACATTCCTGAAAATTTGGCAATGCTTGGCGATCAGAGCTTATTACATACTCCTCAGGTTCTTGCTAAAGATGGGAATTGGGAAATGAGGGCATCCTGAAGACCTTACACAGGGCATCTACCACAATGCCTCTTAGAGCAAGGGCTGCTGGACAAGTCCCCATTCTCTCTGACAAAGGGATAGTTCATAGTTGATCAAGGGAATAATTTGATCACCAGGGAAGTTTGATCATCACACCACTGTTTCCATTCTTCCCCTACTTGGACATATTCTGAATTTTCCCAAATCCCAGTTTACTTGGGTTTTTTCCTGCTTCTCCCAGAAAAGCATCTCCTTCATGAAGATTTGATTAATCCATCAGTGGCAACACAACAGCTCCTCCCCACTGGGGTCCTGACACATCCATTGTGTGAATTATTTGCAAATCCAGTCAAATCTGTTTTTATGTATCCAGCATTCATCCTCACTTTGTATTTTTCTGAGAGAAATATTCTGAAGTGATGTTTGTTGTCTTCATGGAATTTTGTAAATTTGTAGAATAGATGCTCTGGATAATCTCCATGGAATAATATGATCCCATTCTTTTTTAAAAAAATAATAATAAGTGAACATTTATTGAATGCTTAAGTGCACATACGATGGTAAGCTCTTTTAGTATATTATATCATTTAATCTTCACACATATGTCTATGAAGGAAGCACTATTATACCCATTTTATAGATGCAAAGACTGAGGATCAAGAGGTCAGTTAGTATAGAACCAGGTACTTATAGCCAGGTGTCTCTGACTTCAAAGTCTACACTTTTGGTCACTTTCTTCCTTGCTGCCTCATAACTTTGTTTTTTTTTTTTGAGATTTACTAGGCAAATTAGAAAATAGAATGCACAGAGAAGTACTTGGTAAAGAAAACTTTCTACTGTTGATTAACCTTTCATTAAGCTCCTATCAGGAAGTATTGCCACAATTAGATCTATCCCCACTTGCCCAGAATGGGGTAATTGTGTGAAGGAGAAATAACAGTATTGGTTTTGATAATAATGGTCATGGTGGTGATGATGATGATGATGATGATGATGACAATGGCACTTACTGAGAGACTATTATGTGCTAGGTGTTTTCCATGCATTATCTCATCTGATTCTCACAATTATCCAAAATAATGAGTTCTGTTATTATTCCTACTGAGTAGATGAGGACACTGGGCATTGAGAACTATCTTGCTCAAGGTCACAGCACTAGCAAGTGGTAGAAAAACTATTTGAACCCAGACTTGTCTGGATGGTGTCTGTTTTTCTCCTAAGCATTTGCAGGCTTCCTTCCCTCAGGAAAGGACTATCCAGAAAGAGCAGGTCCCCTTGTCTGTTCCTCTCTGTCTTCTAGAATGTGAAACATCAGAAGCTTGTTGGAGGCTCAGCTGTCAGCCTGAGAGCTCGCCCACAGAAACCTCGCAAGGAGAACAAGGTCCCATAAGCTTCATTGCAGCCGTGTGAGCATCGCTCTATGTGGAATCCTGTAGACCAGGAGTAGATTATGGCTCCAAGATACGCGGGTTTCAAAATTGAAGCAATAAAGCACATTTTTTCCTCAGCTTGCAATTGCCCCTTAATTGGACCATGAATAGCAATTAAGCCTATAAAGCCTAACAGGAATTTGTGGGTAATTAGAGTATGTCTTGGGCAGTGGGTTTTAATGGAGGAATCCAGCTAATCATTGAGTGACTTTCATCCTCCACCAAGTGATAAAATCATCATGAAATGCCTATCAATCACTCAGAGAAGTTGCAAGTGTGATTTTAATTCCTGCTAGAGATGGCCTGAGAAAGCTAGAAAACCTCACCCTGCCCAAAAGACTCTGTCTGTGTCCTTGAAGAAATGAGAGAAGCAGAAGCAAAGTTGCTCTCATGGTCTGGGAATTCACAATGTCCTATCTGTAGCTGCTAATTTTGATCCTCAGTACAATATTGCATGAAGCATGTCTCTACACACATGGCACAGACAACAGCACTGAGACTCAATGTAATTTACCTAAACCTACATAGCTACTGAAGTACAGAACCAGAATTTAAACCTAGGTGTTTCAATTCCAAAGTCCATGATGTTTCAACTCTACTACAATCACCCAATGTTCATCGGACGCCTACTCTGGGTCAGCAGCTTTTTATACATCATATTACTTAATATTTTCAATAGCTATGTGAGGTAGGCATTTTTATGGCACTTACAAATGATAAAGTAGAATTTTGAAGGAGTGGTAGTTCTCACGTTAGACTATCATCCTCTTTCATTTTTCTTATCACACTTGTGCACACACACATACACACATACACACTTCTATCCCTCTTTCTATTTTCCAGTAGCTGCAGCCACATGTTTTTGTGCTCTCTCAAAATCAGGCCACTAGACATATTTGTGTACCTAACCCTTAAATGTACCCCTCAATATCACAATAAGAAAAAAAAAAAAAAAGACATGGTCTAAAAAGCACCACAAGGGGAATCAATAAATGACACAAGGAAAAGAAGTCAGTCAACAAAGAATGAGTTAGCAAACCCATGTATCTTGGAGCCATAATCTACTCCTGGTCTACAGGATTCCACATAGAGCGATGCTCAGATGGCTGCAATGAAGCTTATGGGACCTTGTTCTCCTTGCAGGGTTTCTGTGGGCGAGCTCTCTGGCTGACAGCTGAGCCTCCAACAAGCTTCTGATGTTTCACACTACCAGTGTCATAAACAGGGGCCACAGAAAGTAGGGATGTGCATGAGCATTACTTCACTGAGAGGTAACAGAGTGGGTTCATCTACCAACATCATAGTCGGGGCTGAGGAATCCTGGTGGTGGGCAAGTTAAGACTATGCATCCAGCTCATGGCAAGAATAGCAAAACGGGTTCCAGAGCAAGTGACAGCTCTCAGCAAAAAAGTTCAGGCGCCGATTGGAGATAAAGATAAAAGGGTGGGGCACCAGTTCAATAACAAAGGAAAAAGCTGGCCTGCTATCAGTCAAGAAGTGAAGGGGAGGCAACAGAAAGGATAACCTTGGAATCAGACAGACCTAGTTAGATGTGCTTGCTGGACCATTCACTGGCTCTGACTCCTTGGACTAACTTGCTCACCCTCTTTCATTCAGTGCAAGTCAACTCACATATGAGCTGTGGAAACTGATACCCACATCACAAGGGGGATTAGAGGACTCCGGGGGATAACACTTGTCAGATCCCAACATTGCACTTACCTGCATGTAGTTGTTGTTCAGGATATATTTATTCACCTGCCCCTTGAAAACTGCCCTAAAGTAAAAAAATAAAAGGTGGTTTCCATTTCAGCCAAAGCATCAAATAATTCTTCATTTATAGATTCTAAATCAGAAAAGTAGCGGTTTGGAGTTCATGGATTCCTTTGAAAGTTGATTGAAATCTACTAGCTCCCATTCCAGAAATACATAAAAAATGTGTCTCTTGCAGAAATAGACGAGACACTTCCACAATTATCTGAGGGAACGAATATGTAAGCAGAAGCACATTTAGTGAATTTTCCATATTTTGCCTGCTGTAAGCATCCCCGAGAATTGTGATCCTGATAGTGATATAAGCTTGTGTGGACCCTCAGAAGAGAGCCATCCTGAATGGCTTCTAAGAGCGGTTGAGGACTAGATAGTACTCTTTTACTGAATCATGGTTTCAAGCAGCACCAGGGTCACATGCTTCAACGGGGACAAAAGTATTTGTAAATCTTTTGTTCAGTTCAGCTTCGGGCCATTGGTTTTTCTTCATGTCAGCGTCCTTCCAGAAAATGATTTAGGTCAAGCTCAAGGATAAATGCTTACTGGTTTATTTTCAGCTCTCTAGTATAAGAAAAGAAGTGAAGAAAAACAGAAGCCAAATTTGGAATTTCTTAGTACTATAGTCTGACTGTTTGTATTCTCTCCACATTCATATGTTAAAATCCTCACCTCCCCCCAAGATGACGGTATTAGGAGAGGTGTTCCTTCCAAAATTCATATATTGAAACTTAACCCCCATTGTGGTGGTATTAAAAGGTGGGACCTTTAGAAAGTGATTTGGCCATGAGGGATACGTTCTCAGAAATATATTAGTGCCTTATAAATGGGTTTTAGGGGGCAAATTCACCTCTTCTTCTCTTCTGTCATGTGAGGAAACAGTGTTCATCCTCTTTTGCTCCTCTGCCTTGCACCATGTGAGGATGGCACCATGTGAAGATGCTATAGATAGAACAGAACCTCACCAAACACCAAACCTGCTGGCACCTTGAACTTGGACTTCTCAGCATCCCAAACTGTGAGAAATAAATTTCTGTTGTATATAAATTACCTAATCTCAGATATTTTGTTATAATAGCATAAACAATCTAAGGATGAGTAGGTAATGAGGCAGGACTTTTATTCATGGGATAAGTACCTCTCATCCCTTCATCTCTGTGAGGACATAGCAAGAAGATGAGCCAGAAGGCAGGACCTAACCAGACACCAAATTTGCCTTGATTTTGGACTTTACAAGCTACAGAGCTGTGAGAAATACATTTTTTGTTTATAAGGTACCCAGTTGATGGTATTTTGTTATGGCAACCCAAATGGACTAAGGTTCTTAACCTGGCTAAGAGGTGTCAGTCTTTCAAGGAAAAACAAAATCGACTAACATCTTAGATCTAAGGCTTGTCTTGTTCCTTTGTGGAAAGGAAACCTCTGCATGAAGGTTTTATAATATTCACCTACTTTTTTTAACCAAAGTCCTGTATGTTGCTTGCTGAGGCTCTTCTTCTCTACCAAGCAGCTTAGGTTAGAACTACACAGCACTGGGACTCATAACTTACTTGACATTGCCCTGTGTCCTCATTTTTCTTCTCCCTTTATTCCCTCCTGCAGTATTCCAAGACACAGAGACCTGTTCTGTACTTTCAGAAGAGTAGCCCTACTATTTTTACTTTGTACCAAGGGTCTCTTCCACGTAACAATAGACTTTGTTCCACTTGGACTCTAAGTGATCAAAGAGGGACCACTTATCCACAAGTTTACTGCAGAGCAATCCTCCTGTTAGACTCTTTCCATAGAAAAGGAATCTGCTACCATCTGTATGTGACAAGAGCAAGTGGCTAAGGGACTGTTTAAGTCACTATATAAGAATTTATTCTGCCTTCAGAGATTAAAAAAGAGGCACATATTATGTATTTTCCACATATTTCCTGTTTCTCTCTTACTTTCATTTGTCCTCAATAAAGTATACAGTTATCAACAGGGATCTCAAATGCCATGCAATAAGAGAACACTAGAGGCACAGGAGTGACAGAAAAATAGCAAGAACTTCATTCTCTCCTCATAGCTCCCACCCTTCCCACCTTTCTCCTTAAAGGTCAGCATGTTGTAAAACCATAAGAATATAGACTCGGGAATCAGGGAGATCTAGGTCAGAGTGCTGAGCTCCAGCTTACCAGCTGTGTGACCCATGCAAGTCCTTCTCTGAATGTCTGTTTTTTTCATTAACAAAGTGGTGATACATCTGTCCAGATTGTTGTGAGAACTGCATAAAATAATACATAGAAGTGAAATACTGGGCATAAGTACCCAATAGATGAAAGGGCTCTTCTACTACTGCTCAGGGTTCTAGAAAGACTGCATCTCCTTTTTCATACCACAGGTTAAAGCATAAGCACATTCTTATTAACTCCATGAAAGTAGAGAGATGCATTTTTAAAAAAAGATGTATGACATAGGAAACACGTCTGGTCTCCCCCCCATACCTTGCTGTGGCTTATGATAGGATTGTTAGGTAAAATACAGGGCATCCAGTAAAATATGATTTTAGTTAAATACGTGCATGTATTGCTCAGCATGGACTGATACTAAATTTTTTTTTTACTATTTGAACTTCAAATTTCAATGAATAGCCTGTATTTTTATTTACTAAGTGTGGCAAACTACATGTCCATGTATCTCAGCACTCTAAGTTTCTTTACCTAGCTGAGGAGTGTTTAGAGCTCAAGGGCCACCAGTCAAATTAGGTTGGCCTGATTTGGGTCCCAAGTCCTGATATCTGTCCTCTGTAATCTTAATCAGGCAACTTTGGGGAGATATTAACAACTTTGGGGAGATATTAACAAGCTCCAGGCAAGCAGATATAAATATCCTTTTATGATATGTAGATTTGCCAAAAGCAATACAATAGCAAAGTGAAGACATAGCAGCTAGAACCACATAAATAAGCTATGCTACCTCTTCATTCAAAGGCATCAATCTAGAAAGGAAATTTAAGATTTTTGTTATAAGAGCATGGAGGTATACTTTTATGATATGTAGATTCGCCAGCAGCAATATAAAAGCAAAATGAAAACAGAGTGGTTAGAACCCATAGAAGGCATGTTACTTCTCTATCCAGAAGCATCAATCTTCAAAGGAAATTTTAATATTTTTTTGTTTTAAGAGTTTTTGTCTCTGCTAACATAAGAGATTGAAGAAAAAAAATTTCCAAAGAACAGGCAAAAGTTGCCCAAATACAGAGAAGATCCTAAATGTGTCTTAAATGCCTGGTTTGCAGCTGTCCTTCTTTTAGAGGAAGGTGGTTCTTAGGAGAGGGTTAAAGCCAAGTAGACTCTTGGAAGGATATCCAGTGGGAAAATCTGTGATCATAGATCAGATTCCATAGTCTAGATTTTTAAACGCACTTCCAAGTTTGCTATTCTCTTGTTGTTTCAGCCTTTTGCTGTTTAAAAGCCCTCTCTACTCCCCACCCTCAACATGGTTTAAAAACAATAATCACTATTTATTAACTCTCACAATTCTAAAGCTCACTTGGGCTTACAGGTGCTTCTGCTCCTCTGGACTGCAGTCATCTGCAGCCTAGACTCACTCTAACGACTGATGTTTGGAAGCACTATTGACTGGGAGCTTAGCTGAAGCTGTCAACTAGAGAGCATGCTTGTACTCTGTCTGAACTCTCCATATTGCTGGAACTTCTCTCTGCACAGCAGACTGGGCTCCAAGAGTGTCCCTAATGCACAGAAACTACATATTTCTTAAGGTTCAGACTTGCAAGTTACACAAAGTCTCTTCCGCCATATTCTATTAGTCAAAGTAAGCTAAGATGCTAGCCCATAACAAAGTCAGGATAATTCTCACCTATAGACGAGGAGTGGCAAAAATAAGTTACTACCATCCTTAATTGTCCACAGTTCACTCTGTAGCTACAAATTATGTTACTCCCACGTGCAAAATATACTTTCTCCAAAACCACAAAAATATTATCCAATAATAACATCAGACTTAGTCTTGAAGGTTAGGATCTTGTCACTTAATCAGATCCAAAAGCTTATGAAAAACTTACCCTGAAATGTCTTTCCTTGAAGGTAGGTCCTTTTAAGTATGGTTCTTATCTATCTGCTGACCTTTGAATTAAAGAGACACCACCTAACATACAATGATGGGGCAGGTCTAAGACAACTGTGAGAGAAACTCGTGTTCAGAAAGAGAAAAGATGGGAGGCACACAAATATCACCGCTCTGTAACAATTCTGCAATCCATCTGGGCATATGTCATAATTACTCCTGTTCCAGGGGCAGAGCATGTATGTTGAGAAGGACTCAGTTTTACTTCTTGGAGATGGTCCTCTTCACATCTTAACTTTGTTGTCTGTGCCTTTGTTACCACCTTCCTACATTGACTGTACAGTACTTTATTATTTTACAGTATTCTTGATGCTCTGGTATTGGGAAACTTGATCCTAGAAAAACTGCCCCTCCCAGGGAAAGCTAATTCTTAGAAATTGCAAATTACTTCCCTGGGAATATGCCTTTGTATACAAACCAACAAGCCATGTTTTTTTATCAAACTCTCGCACATCAAGCCAATATTCCGCCTGCCATAAATCACCCCAGGGTCACAGACAACTCAGAACCATCCCGATAACCCAGATGGTGCCCAAATTCATTCAAACTATAAAATTCTAAGCTTATTCAAAGTAACTACCATGTCTCGTTCATTTTCTCTCTCTCTCTCTCTCTCTCTCTCTGACACATACACACACACATGCAAACACACACACACAACAATAAAGGTTGTGGGCCACTCTCCCCTATCTCACCCCTCTCTAACCTCCTAATAGTTTCTGGTACTTCCCCATGTGTTCCTGCATGGTATGCCATGGCTCCTGTTTCTAAGGCTCTGTAAATATATACTTCCTTTTTGGTCATCATTTCTGTGTCTGCTGTCTTACCATACTTAATTAAAACAAATGCCAAGTACAATTGAAAACATCCTCTTTTACGTAAGAAACAACTCATATTTACAGTGGAATTGCTTTTTGGGACTACTTCCTGTCTAAAGAAGATGAGTGAATGGAAGCCTTCTTATTTCCTATCAGTTGGGGTTCAGTCAGGGAAGGGACTCACTATGAGTACTGTAGAATAAAGGATTTGTTATAGCAACTAGACCTTCCATATGTTAGAAGTCTTGAAAGTAAATGAAAGTCTACAAGGGGAAGCTAGGAAATCAGAGAAGATTCACAAACTAGGTCTTCAGGAGAAATGGGGCAAATGGACAGGCCAAAGCTTGCTGAGAAAGCATCAAAATGGACCATGAAGAGAATCTGGGGGAGAGGTCTATGAAAAGCTGTTGCTTTTGTGTTACTGCTGCCTTTGAGAGACTGCAATAAGTGTCTGATGGAGGCTGAGACCACTCCTGGTCAGCAGAGCTATCATCTGCAAGAAGACCTAGGCTCAGAGCACAGGGGCATCAGGATCAATTGTAAGACATCAGGCACTTCTACCTTTGACTTTTGCCAAATTTTTGGCCCTTGGCCCACTTGCCTTTAGGACAGACATTCCATTTTTCTCCCTTTTGCTGCAGACCCAACTTCCTTTTGCTTGTGGCATGAGACTCTATTTCTGTTTTCCTTGACCCTTGTGAACGGAGTTGATTCCTGATGTCTGAATCATTCTCACTCTCTCAGCATTATCCTCCTGCACCTTTGCCCTGTGATCCAAGAAAAAAAATTTAGTTGATAGGACTATAATTTAAAATCTGACCTCCTTTGAGCTCATTGTTTTCTTCCTTTTTTAAATTCCTCTCTTTCTTCTTGTCTTCCTTCCTTCTATCTTTTTTTTTTTAATCCAATACCTGTGCATTCACTATCTATGATGTACCTAACACTGTGCTGGGTACTGGAGCAGATCACAGAATGGGTAATAGTTGTGTCCTCACTTATCTGTGTCTTCCTACCTTGTGTATTTATTTGACATTGACATTTGAGATAGTATTTTCAAGGCTTTGTACTAGTGTTGGGAATCACCTAACTCATTCTCTTACAGAAAACATAGACAGACACACTTTCTAATAGGCCAAGTAGATACTGCAAAGGCCATAGGGGAGTTGAAGGCAAACTCGTGTAAGTAATTTCAGTTGAAAAGAAACTTAAAATCAGGTTATTGGAGTTATTTAATGCTTTTCTAAGGACTTGGGCCTTTTTATGGGCCTACTGGAAGGTCATTAAAGATTTTTGAGCTGGAGATGACAAGGGTAAGAGTTGAACTTTAGAAAGATTTATCAGACACTGCCATAGAAGCATTAGGAAATGGTGATGACTGGAGTTAAGATTATCAGCTATTAGTTGAAGGCCGAGGAAGGGAGAGCTCTCATTGAATCATTTATTAAATAAAACTTAGAGCTGTGGTGTGCATGGCCCTGGGCTGCTTGCAGATATTGCTGTACTATCAGCTTTCACAGTTGTGGGTATGAGAAGTACTGAAGAATTGTTGTGCCATCCTGTTGATATTAGTAGGGCTTCAAGATTCTAGGATCAGGCCACTGGAATTTGAGATCTGCTGGAAGTCAGGAGATATGCAGGACTCAGGAGACAATCTCACACAAGACAAATTCACTTTATCACACAAAGACAGTAAACTGCTCTCTTGGCCACGTCCTCTCTGAAAAATGAAACTTCTCTTGCCACTAGATCAATATTCACTGAGTCAAAGAATTGTTGAAGATAAGTTTTAACTCAGTGGAGCCTATTTCTTATAAATCATATTTATTTTTACATTCATTTATTCACAAATATTGGTCAAATGTGCATTGAGACTCCAGGATATGTAGCTATTGATGATGGTGGAGGTAGGAGTGAGCTAGGAAAAAAAGAGTCCATGCTGGGGAATTTATTGCAGGCAATATGGCAGGTCTTTCTAGTGCATGGGGCCGGCCTACATATCAGGATGAGTCCTCATGCCAGTTCGTGATAAAATAATTAAAATGAGACAGTTTCATGAGCTTTTTATGGAGCTAAAATATATAGCATGAGTCATGTCAAGACTGTTCTCTATTTTGAGATGATGTCTTTTCTGTTGTTGTTGTTGTTTTTTAATGTTCTTTATTTTATAGAATGATGGTGATGGTAGTCTTATCTTTTCCTTCCTTCCTTTGTTCCTTTTTTTATTTAAATAAAAAATTCCTTTAACAAAATAAAATATTGGCAACCTTATGCTAATGTCCTCTTTAAAAAAACCACTGCTTCAGAAAAAACAAGCTGTACATGGTTTTTATTCTGTTCAAATTGTTATTGTAAAAACAATAACGGTATTCTTATGAAGTTTCTGCATGATAGGATTAAGGAAGGGTATCTAGTATGTAGGTATCAAATATTCTGGATCAGGATCCAAAACCTTCTGAAAAAATTACCTGTGCCATCAGGAGACGGATTTTAGAAGTAATTGGCAACACAGTGGAAGGTGGTGTAAGTCTGGGCTGCACAGTGGAAAGTGGTATAAGTCTGAATCACAGCTAGACACTGGGTCTAGAATGGACCAGTATACTTCAAGAACAATACTGACAGGTAGGGAAAATCCATGTATGCTGGGGGAAAAAAAAGTCATCACTTTAGAACAGAAAGTGAATAAAGGGCTCTGGTGTTTCATAAGAAAAGAGATGGTGTAGGGCAAAAAGGAGAAATTAGCCTTAGAGTACTCATAAGCAATGTTATCCAGTTGTGTGATAAATACTACTGAACTTCTTGTGGATCCCCCAGGAGGCAGAACTAAGGATATTGGATGGAGACCACAAGAAACCCAGTTTAGTCTCACTATCAGAAAAAAAAATCTCCAGATATTAGCATTTTCCCCAAATGGAATATATTATTGCTTTGCCTACTTTCTCATTCAGCTTATAGCTCCTCAATGACCAGACCTCATCTTGGAAATCTCAGTGTTTCCCAAGCCTGCATCTGGCACAATGCTCCTCATTAGGGATGAAAAAGTGGATTCACTATTTCAGTTTTGACTTGTATCCAGCATGAAAGTTGCTCTTAAAATCATTTTTTAGCTTACTCTGTATGATCCATGAGTGCATATATCTCAGCACAATACTTAACTGGTATTCCCTGAGGTACATGACATTTTGAGGCTAAAACAGCCTTTTGCCTCATTTTCTCCATATGTACAAAAATAAATCCCCAGGATTCCATGAGCCTAAATGATGAGCACTTTGGGATATATAAAGAATGGATGCTTTGTGGCACTGCTCTACCACTTGTTGACCTTGACTGGCAATGACTGAGGCTCAATGAAACTGGGCAGAAATAGCAAGGAGGCCATAAAACAGCTTGCGAGAGTCAGGAAAGGTTCAGCAGAGGAACTGGTATTTGTACTGAATTTACCACATGGGCGGAAGGTGAGAGTGAGGGACATGGATAAAGCCAGTCTGGAAGTGTTAGGAACGAGATGGTTTGGTGAAGCTGAAGATGCAAGCCAATATATTGTGAGCACACATTTTGAAGTGACAAGGTCAAAGCTATGCAAATAGATGAGGAATGATCTTATAGGGAAGACTAAGGAGGCAGCGACATCCTGGGAGTAACCAGGCTTCTCAGAGTGTTCTTTTCTGTGGACCATGGAGAATTCCAATGTATGACTTTCCCATCTTTAAAACTCACATCTATATAAGTAATCTTCCATCTATATAAGTAATTATGACATATCCAAAGGGGCTGTCATACAATGACTGGTGTGTTGTCTGTCATCTGGGAGATCCAACACTGCAAATCATATTTTAAAAGGCCTTTATTTTTCCTTTGGAAAAAAAATGTTTTCCCCGCTCTCTTCTCTGCCTGTTTTTCTCATTTTGTTGGCAATAGATTCACAAATTTGATAAATGAACAGGTGAGTTGCCTTCAGCCTAAGAACAGAGGCAGGATATATATATATATAATTTCAGAAATGAGCTTAGCTTTAGCAAATCTTCCTGCTTTCTGAATCTAACATTTCAGGTGGACTTCCATTGTGGAGAGTAAACACTGCAAACCACCATCCCTTCATCTTGCAAGTCTCTTAAAATGTGATTTTTTAATGTAAGAATCATGTTTTGATAATTTTTTAAAAGCAATATTTCCTTTGCCTCACACTTATTGGCCAGTATTAAAGCTTCACGGAAAACTGACATCAGAAATTGGGAAGAGAGACCAAGGGCTACCAGTAAAAAAGTCTTAAGGACCCCCAAATGGCTTTAATGCATTAATTAGAAGCTACAGCCTGATTCCAGGAATAGACTTTTCTGCTTGTATTTTTCAGCAGAAATCACAAGAGAAATAATTATTCTCAAAGTCATCAGAGCAAGAAAGGATTGTCCAGAAAGAATGGAAGTGCTGAGGGTAATGCCAAGCAGAAAATTTGCAGTTCATTTGCAGGATGTACACACCCCACCCCAGCAGCCTGTTCCTACCACACGTGTTGCAGTGACGGGTTGGCTGGCCAGACAGGAGTGGAGTGGAATCATGTTCAAGCATAAGCGAAGATGGATTCCTTTGGCCCCATCACCCTCCAC
The DNA here is from genome assembly GCA_963574415.1 of Tarsius wallacei. NCBI lineage: Eukaryota > Metazoa > Chordata > Mammalia > Primates > Tarsiidae > Tarsius > Tarsius wallacei. The sequence goes on along the minus strand of CAUYQG010088114.1, from coordinate 5,346 downwards.
CATGCCTGACCCCTGCTAGACATGGGACTTGTAATACTTTTCATAGGAAAATGACTTTGCAAATATGGCCTCTCTTCCCCTCCTTTGCTCATGACTACCATCCTAGGTGGTTTGGAGCTCATCACCTCACCCTTGGGACCCTGCAGCCTTCTTAGAAGGTGATCCTGGCTGCCTACAACCACACATGCTAATGCAGTCCCACCAGCTTTCTCAAGTTTTGCCCACTAGCTTCCCTGCTTTTGCTTCTAGTTCATTTTCTTCCAATCTCATCTCTTCACTTCAATGGTGATTGTAAACAATTCCAAACAAACATGACCCTGCAGAGCAAACTGTTATAGATAGTGAAATGCCTATGGGTATAAGTACTAGTTATTCAACAACAAGTACTACTGCTAGGACTTACCCAACACACAATGAGCATGGTACCAAGTGATTTAAAACAGTGCTTCATTTTATCTTCATAAGGAACCTAGGAGGAAATAAGTTGTTATACTCAATTTGTAGTTGACAAAATAGAAATAGGTAACATGTTCAAGGTCACAGTACTAGTGAGTGGCACAGCCAGACTTGGGAGCCAATCTGACTCTAAGGCACCTCAATATGTTACCCTGGAATACTGACAGTGGACAGGTTACAATTAACCCTTCCCACAGATCACCATACCTGAATGAGCATAGTACCCAAGATGCCTTTTTGGTATCCTCTGACCTCCATCATTCTGACAAGTATAATTTTCAGGATTTAATTTCTGTGACTTTTGATGAAAAGAATCAGACAGTTGCTGCCTGTCTTTGCCAGCACCATTGAGATTTCCTAGGGCTCAAGTTGAAGTGAGCATGGACTTCGGGAATATCTAGAGCTGGACCTGCCTTCCAGAAAAGCCACTCACAGGCTGGGTAAACCCTCTGAGCTTCAGTTTCTTCATGGAAATAATATCTTCCACATGACTAGGTGGGGGTTAAAGTAAATCTTATATATAAAATATTATATGCAAGATTTGAGCTCATGGAGTCAGGGTCTTGAAGGTGATTAAATGAACAGACTGAAAATAGCTAAGTGACTTACTCAAGGTCATTTCCACTATAAGTTTCTGGCCACAACATCACAATGACCCTGTTTCATCCTCTTGCTTTCATTAGAAATCAGAAAGGAGATAGCCTGCCCTGATCAAAACTTGACATAAAGGACATGCCCCCAAATTTAAGTCTCTTCCCTTGTCACTTCTTCTACTCAGCAACCTGCCAGCTCATATGGGATGGGCATGGGGTGGGATTGAGCACAGAGCAGCCCCATGTGGAGTGCTTTCCAGTGGCATGGCCAGAGATAGGGGCCTTCAGCTATGGGGTCCTCAGAGATGCTTCACCTGGTGACTGCTCACAGGGTAGTTTTCTCTTCTGGAAGGGTCTGCCTCAAGGTAGTCAATTGTTTGGGTATTCATTCTACCTATATCATCATACAGAGAAAGCTGGGGCTTCATTTTCACAAAAGAAAATATTTCTGACCTTATTATTTTGGGGAACAAGGTGCAGACACAGCAATGCCTGAGCAGATGTGACTTGTCACTCAAAACAAAAGAGCAGAGCAGGCTAATATCTCCTTCCTGGCCTCTTCTGAAGGCAGCAGGATGCAATGGGGTCATTGTGATGTTGGGGGCCAGAAACTTAGGGTGGAGGTGACCTCAAGCAAGTCACTTGGCTGTTTTCAGTTCATTCATTAATCATCTTCAAGACCCTGACTCTATGAATGTTTTGAGAGTGACAGACAAGAAGGATTTGCCACTCACATGATTGAGAGGAAACAGTTAATGCTTGTAGGCTCTCTATTCTCCCTTTTATTTCCTTGTCATGTTCTGATTCAGCCTCAGCAAGGGATTGTGCTCTGGCCTAAAGGATTTGGAAGATTAACAAAATGAGCCCTGACTGCACTTGAATCCCTGACTCTGTCCAGGTGAGAGATGCTCATGGCCCAGAGGTGCTCACCGCCTCCAGCACAGAGGAAGCAGCGTGAAGGATGAGACGTCTCTGCCTCAACACCTGCAGAGGGTGAGGTCAGGGAAGCAGAAAATCACACTCACCAGGAGCCGTTCTTCATTTTCTGCAATAAAATTTAGGAGGATCATCTTCAATCAGTGTCATTCCCAGGAAGAGAAGGAGCCACTTTATATGTTCACTATGATTTCGCGCAAAAGAAAAACCTAGATGAGGCTTTGCATTCTTCATTCTCATTCTCACCACCCCTACCTGAAGGGTCCATCATTTCTTCCTTTTGTGCAAAAAGTATATCCATATGGACTAGGAGAAGCTAACCCTGATACCAATTCCATTTCACTTTGTTTCAAGTAGGTGTTCCTTTTCTATCTATCATCATTCTCACCCATGAAAGTTCCTTAAGTTTTGCATTTCCGTCTCCTGCAGCACATCTGACCTCTAACGGGGGAGTGGGGAGGTCTGTGACACCCCCCATCAGCCTCTCTATTGCCTTCCATTTGAGTCCTGCCCCTCTGATGATATCCACTCTCTCCCTCAGTTTCTATTTGTCTCACTTTTAGGGCTGGAAAAATTAAATTCCAGTCATAGATTTGTATTATTGTCTATCATCTCAATGTGACACTGTGCCAAACTGACTTAAGTTCCTTAATCTGAGAGTCAATCCATGTCACTCAGGTCTTTAGATGGCTACTTATTTGATCTCAGCCCACAGATGAAGCCCAGGCACAATCTGTAAAGTTACTCTGTAAGCCAGCCACTTCTCACTCTCCATGGTCACCCGAATTACAATGGCATGCCTGGTCTGTCTATTCACATCTTGCTCCCCTCCCCATATGCCTCCAAAGTCCAGTATCAGAGTAGTAGAATAGGGACTCATCAAACATAAGTGAAAGTGGTTCAGAACCTTCTGGTGGTTTTCTCTCTTTCTGAGAGGAAAAGACTTTTGACATTCTAGTCCCAACCTCACACCATACCACCCTGCTCACTCTGACCTCACCTCCTATCCAACCACCCTCTTAACCTGCAGCTTGATTACTCCTAGCTGTCCTCACACAGGTGAGGCACACTTCTACTTCAGAGAAACCCTTTTCTCCCAAAATTGTGCATCAATTTTCTTTCCTTCATTTCCTTCTTTTATTTTTTTCTCAAACACTACTTTTTATTGAGGCGTCCAGTAAATACTTTCTTTTAAATTACAATTCTCACCTCAACCCTCTGGCATCAATCATTTTTATTTTCTTTCCTTGCTTTATTGTTTTCTTCACAGTACTTATCATTTTCCAACATCCTATATTGGAAATTTTACTTATTTTTTTCTGTGTCCTCCCAGTCGATTTTAAGCTCCCCAAGAATGGGTGTTTTCATCTGTATCTCAGCACCTAAAACACTTTCTGGATCATAGTGGGCACACAAAAAATGCATGTTGAATAAATGTACTCTAATAACTATATCCAAGGTGGGGCCTGGCCATCTCTCCATTCATTTCCTCACAGTTTTATTCCTCACTACAATGTACATGGCCTTGTGACTGGTCCCATAGCTTCACAGAGCAAGAAGATAATAAAGACATGACCCCTTTCTTCAGGAAACAAATCTATTTAGACCTTTTTTCTGTCATTATTTATGCCCTAACTCTAAATAGATTTTTTTTTTATTACCATGCACCACTGACTTTAACAGACTCTATGAAGTGCAGATGACCTTGTATACAACTGTTTCCCATTCAAGGGGCATGTTCTTCTTGCTGACAGTTGGCTATCATAGAGATGAAGTATGACCCTGTTATTATTACAATTTGCCAAGAAATCCCATTGGCCTGATAAATCCAGACAACCTTTATTTAGAGCGAAGAGGAAAATCAGTCAAATTAGTTATTTGACAAGATGTCAAAGACATAGTCGTTTATTTAACTGAAATGAAATTTCCTATCAGTCGGGTTGGTTTTCTTTAGGTGCTTATCCTCTTTCTAAAATGCTGTAAAGTACTCATATATCCAGTTTTTCAAACGCTTAGAGAATTAGCCCAAACTCATCTCATTTACTTGTCTTAAAACTAGGATAGGCTCACATGGAAAATAAACAGACAAAAAACAAAACAAAACAAACAAACAAACAAAACCTCTTAACCACTTCTCTATGCCAGTACTTGTGAAAATCAGATTGTCAAAAATCAGATAGATTGCAGCTAACTTGGAATTGGGAACTAATATTTACAAAGTGACTACATTAGCTGAGCACATTACATGCATGCTGTTACTTATTTATCAGAATAGCTTTATGAGATAGGTTTTATCTTTACATTTTACTGATGAGAAAACTGAGGAGTAAAGAGTTTCGGGAATTTTCCAAAGTCACTGAATACATAGTGTCAGAGCTGAAATTTGAACCAAGTACTGTCAGATTCTAAGCCCAGATTTCTTTCTTTTTTTTTTTTTTTTGAGTTGGAGTCTCACTCTGTGACCCAGACTGGAGTGCAGTGGCCACTCCCGGCCACTGCAGCCTCAACCTGCTGGGCTCCGGTGATGCTTCTGCCTCAGCCTCCCGAGTAGCTGGAATTACAGGCACATGCTACCATGCCCGGCTGTTTTATTTATTTATTTATTGTAGAGATGAGGTCTCGCCAAGTTGCTCAGGCAGGTCTCGAACCCGCAGGCTCAGGCAATCCACTCACCTCAGCCTCCCAAAGCGCGGGCTTACAGGCTGAGCCACCAAGCCCGGCTCCCAGATTTCTTTAGTGTTTCAATCTATACCCCTAATCCTCATTCTTTCTTTTTTAGGCTAGTTCTGTGACCAGTTGGATAAGAGTTATGTTTAAAATAGCTAAAATGTTAGCAAAAAAAGCAGATTAAATATTAATTTCTTTCCCCTTTGCATGATCTTGGGAATGTGTCTGCTCTTAAGCTGTGTACAAATGCATTAGGGGTTCAGCCATTCTTCAGTTAATATCCAGGGTCAATCATTACTTATTTAATTCTATGTTAAGACTTTTCTAGTTACTAGAGAGAGCAAGTCACTTTAAACTGTCTTAGAGGAAATGTATTGGCTCCCTAAAAAATTCCTTTTTTTTTTAAATTCAATATTTTTTATTATGATGTTGTGGGGTACAGTTAAGTGTTAGGTGTACAAATATGCCTTGTTCAGGCAGCCTTGTTGATAGGAAGTGTCTCCCTGTTCCCAGACAGATATTTACTACCATTAATCCCATCACCCTGCCCCTCCCCCCCCATAGTTTCCCACCACTGTCAGTCATTTTCTTGTGGTAATACATTGGATGATCAAGGTCTACTATATGAGTGAGAACATGTGATACTCAGTTTTTTGTTTCTGTGAGAGGTCACTCAGTATTATAGACTCTAGTT